>VBVQ01000719.1:28860-49572 GCA_011636635.1 Tetramorium simillimum | reverse complement strand
GTTTTGATCTGTAACTCGAAAAATTTTCTTACAATTTTTTTCAAAAACTAATATGTTGTTTACGATTATTAGAATAATATATTCAAAATTCAAAAGGCCTAGCGTCACCGTTTTTAAGATATTTTAATTGAAAGTTACATGTCTCGGACAAATTTTCAGTCCTTGCATGACGTGAAATAAGCCGTAGTTGCCGATTTTTCGTTTGTAAACATGTGTGAATGTACACAGATGAGGTTGCGCTATGTGTGCGTATATTATCGCTCACAAAAATTTTGCTCTGTAAGAAGGAGTGGGGAGTACAGCCAAATGTTTACGGTCGAAACTATACTTTTGACGCGTACAGTATCGGGATGACCCCCTTAAATCCGAGATGGGGAATATGAGCTGAAGATCTCATGTACTCGTGTGTACATACACAACGTGCTATCTCCTATAACGCGGCATCTTCTGTAATGTAGCGGAATAACGTCCAGTACATACTAAATTTACAAGGGGGATGCGAATCAATAATGAGAAACGTCCGAAAATTGATGCCGAGTATTTCCGGGATTTTGTTAAAATTCAATGCATAAATTACCATTTGTGTTTAGAGATTCTTTTTAGATTTGTTAACGAACGTTTGCTTTATTGAAAATTTTAGCGAAAAATCCGACCCATGAAAACTGCACGCGATTGCATACGCTAACGCATAAGCGTTATTGTATATTGTGTAATACAATAACCGCGCATGGCATTATAAAGACTATAGAGAAACGCATTTCCCATATTGCCAAAAGACAAAAAAAAAAGGGATAGCATCTCGCATTTAATGTGGGCTTTTATCTGAGAATGGCGTCTGAATTTTTCACGACTTTCCGCCTTATTGGGTTCCGTAATTCCTCAACTCTGTTGAAAGCTTTTAGTTGAAGGTTTCTCTTATTAATCGCATTGGTATCCGCGTATGTGGCCCCGGTATCCAGCAGTGAAAAATTGGCTATTTTAAAAGACGCGATGAATTATTTCACATTGGCCTACAATCTAATCCCGCGCATTACCGAACTTTTAAATATAGTTCAAAGTTATATTAACATAATATTTCACGTTGTCCTAAAAAAAGATAATAGACTGCTATTCTCTTGCCTAGTAACGAGAAAATTAAAAAATTTAACGTCATTACTTTTACTGTTCTTTGATTGTCAATATTAAACATTTTTGATAACGAAGTTTTAGGCACAAATTAAAATTTTGCTCACCTAATAATGAGTAAATTAAAAAAAAAATTAACGTCATTATTTTTATTTGTTCTGCGATTGTCAAACATTTTGGTGACAAAGTTTATGCACAGATTAAAATTTTTCTAGAGAAAATATTAATCTAGATTATTCAAGATTACTCGAGATTATTCGCTACGTTATTTCTTCTTCATCTTAAGCACTTTTAGCATTTTATCTCTCTTTTCATAATTAAAATGCAAATTATAATAATTATATTTATCACTTATACGTACATAAAACTAATGGATAAGTACGTTTCGGGAAATTGCTACATTTACACGAAAAAGCAGAAATGTATTTCACCACCCGAATGAACCTTTAGTCCTGTGTACAAAGCAAGCGCCAGTCAAACGCGGAATTCATCCAGTATGGAAAAAACCAGATTGAATTTTTATTCTTTCGCGTGTTTCACAGGCGGCGTATTTTCGTCTCTATTCATTTACGGGAACCATGCCAGCCAATAGGGTACAATGAATACGGTGAATTATCGGCCGGCGTTTCCCCTTTTTCCGCGCGAATCTCGAAGCGTAAGATTCGATGAAACTATTCCGGTGCATTCGGTGTACTCAATGACCGCCCCTTACAGCACATCTATCGATTTGTTGTTAAACCCTTTTGTTAACATCGGATAAAAAAAGTGAGTGTTATTTTCGTTTACAAAATAAGAGAGTATATTTAAGTAAATTCGCTATTCAAGGAAATTCGTGTACAAATGATATTTGCGACGGACGTTAAATTCGCACAAGCACTATCGTTTATAAATATGGGCAGATAGCGAAGCTAAGCTGCTTCATTGTATGAACCGGCTTGTCTTCCAGATTATGATCATAAATGGTTCCGTTGTAATATGCATATCGTGAGGGGCAATCTTAGCGGGCTTAACCCTTGCGAGATTAGTGAGTGACATAATTCGCGCTACATCTATCATTAGAGCTTACTTATCGGATGAATTGTTCTCAAGGTATCACCTTCGCGATAAGAGTGACAATCGAATGGAAACGCAATCATTATAAACTTTATAAGCGTGGTCAGAGGCGAGATCCACACGTTTACGACCAACGTCATATTTGAATGATATATACGAGCCGGTTTGCGGTTTCGCTTCTCACCATACACCACTGTCGTATATCAGGGTAACCAAAGATTTATATCCGTGCTTCACGTACAGAATGTACGTACAAAATGATGATGATCTTTCGTCATAGTAAGTTTTATCGGTCGTCATCTCCGTTTCATGATTAAATTTCAGTTCTTCTTAAGCATAATCTACTCCAATCAATTGAAGAGAATAAACATTTTTTTTATCTACACTGAGAGAACAATATAGTTACTTTTGGCCTCGATTATAATTTTATAATATTTCTAACACAAAATATTAATGACTTAACTATATGGATCATTATGTTAACCATAATTATCGTTAGGAATATTATAGAATTATGGTTGAGGCCAAAAGTAATTATATTTCTCTCTCAGCATAAGCCATAAAACATGGAAGTTACAAAAGCATTTTAACTCCAAATTGTTGACGCCTCAAATTTGACATTCAGGCAAAAATTGATCGTAAACTGATCAAAGAATCTAGCTGCATAAAACGTACAACAACAAAGTTGACATTTTTTAATCAATTTATTATATAAAAATACTAAAAATAAAATGACTTCACAGAGGTACATAAACTTTGGTGCGCTTTGTGAAAATAAATTTGCTAAATTACAACGCACTGAGATCCAATGTGTTATGGCGCACCGCAGTGTTTGTCAATTACATTTTTGAACATCGCTTTACACTTACTAACCCACATCTCGTCGTGAACATGTTAACCCGACTCTGCCATCATGGGGGTGGCGGAATCACCGCAGGATCCGTGTCGCCTATGTATTTCGTCGTCCGGTCGGCCATCGCGGTACCACCGAATAGATTTCCGTCGCCGTCACCGGTAATTCATTGCTAACTGGAGGATTCGGCTTCTCGTCGGCCGAGAAAGAGTCTCGCACGCACGAGCAACGAAAAAACGCGCGACGACGCCTAAACTCGCGCGACCCCGCCTGGGAACTTAGTCATTAAAATGTCGTCTCAGGGGGGTTGTTCGCGCGAGGGGAGGGCAAAGGCAATTAGTTACTGCCATAAATTACCATTACGCGCGGAGCGGCGCCGGGGATTCTAACAGCCAGCCGATCCTTTTTATTCACCGACCTGACTCCTGATATCGGGTTAATGAAACGATGCACTGCGCGAGCACGGTGCCGTCGGTTGCAATCGATTTTAGTTAGGTGCAGCGGGTGTCACATCCGCGCGCGGATCGTCTTATAATATGCGCCGCGGATAGCTAGGAAGAAGGATAGCGAAGGACACAAAAAGGGTAGAGCACAAAGGCGAGGAAGAGAATTATGGTGGGAACAATATTTCAGACTATCTCAAGTAATTGCCATCCCGATGATGACACGCGTGAAATCAACGATGGCGAAATTAATAATTAGACTACGAGTCATAGTCGGCTTAATTAATAATTCCAATTGCAGCTTATTGTAATACTGGTCATCGTTTTTTGCAAACATTTACACTTTCAATAAAATGTGATTTACGCTATGGCGATACTTTAAATTAATATTCATTTGTATCGGATAAATTTTGTTTGACGCAGTTGAATATTAATTTGAAAAAAGAAATACATTTGATACGTTGGAATTTATGTATGGCACGATTCTGTTTGAAATGCTGTTAATTTGAATTTTCGCAAATCAGAAAATCATTAACTGCTCGTAAATCGTAAATCATTAGCTGATGGACTGATCCTGGTAGCGCGCGGTCGATTCGATATATTTCGGCGTGTTAGTATTTCGGAATGATATCACCGGAAGCACTCGTTAATGGACCGGCCAGAGGAAACGGAGATACGCGGAGTCCACCGGCGCGCAGGTATATTACCGGGATACCGTTTTTCCGGTGACAATATTGAGGGTGGAAACACGCCGTTGTTCTCTGGGCTCATATAAATCTAAGCTTGTTCGCGAATTGTTATATGCACATGAATCTTCCGCGAATATCGATGCACTTTTTCTCGAAAGACGCACGAAAATGTACCATTCGCCGAGATAAAAATAACGACACAATTGCGATACACTTTTGCTATTAAAAAATATATTTTTTAAATTATATTAATTTCTGTTTTCATTCTTTTCTATTACGTGTTCTTAGTATTGATATTAAAAATATTATTTTACATACTTAAAATAACATAAACTGTAATTTTTTAAATGTAAATAAAAATTTGAAATTTATCTAAAAATTTTTCTAAAAAATAAAGAAATTGATTTGAAGATACTCTATTTCTTTTTTAAGTATTTAATATTTATTTTTAGATTGATTTTGAAATTTATTTATTTTATTATATTATCGTTACCTTAAGGTTTAATGAACATTTGTCAATGTAACGCAAGTTTTCGCTGAAGGTATAGAGTCACCTTCTAACTTATCGCGGAATCCGTTTTCTGGCCCGACAGCAATTAGGTGTCACATGTCGCGCATATATTCTCCGTTATTAGCCCATCGATCCGCACGAGATGAATTAAGGAAAATTCAATGTTCAGATATAACAAGGCGAAGGAACGTTCAATTACACAAGCAGAGAGCAAATCACCGTGCCGTCCGAGTTACCCGCGTTCGCGGTTGCCGAATTTGGGCCGTACATTTCATTAATGAGACGGGACGGGTGCCGTGCGGGGGGAGCGATTAAGGTTTGTAACCTGTGGTTAAGCCTCGGTGGTATCGGTCCACATACGTACGTACACACGCGCTCCGTATACGGATGCGCGCATACGCGCGTGCACATACCACACGAGAGAGAGATAGAGAGAGAGAGAGAGAGAGAGAGAGAGAGAGAGAGAGAGAGAGCGCGCGCGCACGTAAACCATTGGCACAGGAATCGCCGAAAATGGAAGCGAATTATCGAATTTTCGGGATATTGGCAGTCGGAGCGACGTCGCACACATCGCCTCGACGTTACGCGCGTTGCCGGAGTTAGTCCCGAGAAATGCAGGCGCGAGGTTTTGTCATTGAGGGAATAAGTTCATTCCGCGAATAAGTTTCGTTTCAACGAAAACTTATCTCGCTCTTTGCCCTCGAATTTTAATCGCTCCGTCGTCGTCTCGTATAGAATTGAATCGAAGTTTCATTAAAGTGACGGCTGATAAAAGAATTATCAAGCCCCGGTCCCGTCTCAAGCCGGGGCGCAAACTGCTGAAGACACCCCCCGCGCGCTACCGGCGCAACCCTGATGGAGTTATACACGGAATATTCAACGTGCTCGGGACTTGTGATCTCGGAGTCTTTTTGAACCGTATTCGGAAATCTTCTGGAGAGACCGAGAATCTTGGAAGACCATTTAATGTCTCTTTGTTTCATATATGCACGGGGGGCTCGTTATTTGATAATGTCACTCGGCTCGGCGGGCAGGTGGCTAATATCTCCGGGTTTAATGCTCTGAGCTTTATTGGATCATTGTAATTAGTACTCGCGCACCCGTTCATTCATTTACGAAATCCATAAATGGAGGGTGCGTGTTAGGTTTGCGTAGATTTTATTAAATCGTCCCGCGGAGTGCGCGTGACATAACTGCATCAAACCGAACAACTATCGCGCGTGTACGCGAGTAACCGCTTATTAAGTTACGGCACTTGAAATGCTTTTTCGCTGCAGCCTCGCAAATTCAAATTGTCCTGTACCTTGATAAATATTCCGATGTATTTGTCCCGTAAATCACGCAGCAGGCTTTTGCAGTGCACCGATGCGAGAAACGTCATACTGCACGGGAGAAAAAAAAAAACAAGCGTCCGTTGCAGCGGCACACACAATTTCGCGCGTTGTTGAACAAATCTGTTGTTTAATACGCGCCCGATTTAAACGAGAGCGGGATTATTTTCAAAGTTAAAGCTCGCCGATTGCCAAATGCCATAAACGCTTTCGCGCACATTGATCTATTTATCTCTGAGCGTCCGGGGATGTTTCTATTTTATGTAAAAGTTTTAGTGCCCCAACTATGCGCTTTAATAGGCATCTCTGGCATTTGCACGTACAAATAGATTTAGAGATGAGTATAATTTCCGGCAATTAATCCCTACGCATAAAGCGCGGAATGTGTTTACTTATAGCAAGATTAAAGTAATTTTTCCTTCTGAGAGACTCATATTTCAAGTCCCTTTTCGAGTCCCTGACGGGAAACGTCACAGTAAATGAATAAATATAAAACGTTGTTTTACATCTAAACCCGGCGGCACTGGTGTTTTGTGATACACATCTGTACGGAGAAAATTGTTTTATATTGTGCAGAAAAAAAAACATCACTTGCTCTTTATTTTAGGGAAAAATGTTACGGTACTTAATTTTGCATCTCCGAAGGCAATATTTGCTTTTTAAAAGTCTAATATTATTAACATATTTATAACCGTTATATGAAATTCGTATAAGTTGAAAAATTCGGAGGAAAATAAAGTGTTTAGTATTCTGAAATATAACTAAACGGTCTAATAATCGCATTCTTCGATTAGAGTTCAATTGAGAGTTCAGTGTTTAATTGATCGCGAGAAAGATTGTTACTATGAAATTTCACGGTACGTGAATTTTCTCATCAAAATTAGCATTCAAGTAACGATTACTCCAAAGTGCCCTTTCGAGCGAACAACGTTTCCCGCACAACAAGATACAAGGAAAAGAATGTGCGAATAGTTATTCCGTTGTGTGTATGCAGCATCTCGAAATGATGCGAAATAGTTGGTAAAAGCACGAGACGTAGGTGTACGGCTTTGATGTTTATTCGGTAGCGATGCATACGCAGGGCCACCGCGCGCTCCTTGTAATCCTCCTTGTTGGCATTCGCTCCGGAGAGACTCCGGAGTTGGCAGTTAGTAGTTACGAGTCTGTTATTGCATTATCCATCGCGTCAAATATTGGGAGACGACAAACGCGATTATTTTCTGTGAGCTATTAGCCCGCGCGTTTAATTAATTCCTACGGTTAATGGCTGTAAATGTGCTGGCTGTTTATCGAAGCGAGTATTTCGCGCGATTTATTCGTGTAACAGCTGGGGGATGGAAATAAGTTATTCTATCGCGATATTTATTATACGTGCGCACACAGTAATGAATTTTATAACGATACTTAGATCCGATCGTTTATTAACAATTTCAATTATTAACATATTTCATATTTCGTTGGCGTCGTTGCGTTTCAATTGTACAATATGCGGACAGCTACGCGCGATTATATATCTCCGCATTATTACATTTTAATTAGTCATTAACTCGAGATGTATTAATCGTGTCATGTAGCGATATTAGAATGCAAACGTCTTTTTCGAATATTTCAATCATAAACGGAATATTTCACGTATAAAACCATCAATTCCGCGAGTCGAGCGTCACGATGCTTTTAATTAATAAGTCACCATCATAATTACATTTGTATTTTAATGTTTGTCAGTTGCGTAACATGAATTTGGCGCCTGTATATCGTTTTGTCATTCGTTAACGTAAAAGTCAACGCCGTTTGAAACTTCGCTCGTTATACTAATATTCTAATTATAATACTTTATACTTTTCGGCGTGTTATTTTTGCACTCGTGTTTTGACGGAGTTGTCGCAGTGTACAAAAGTAAATGAGCGTTGCATACAATTAACATTAAAAATAATACATTTTATAATTTATCTATTCCTATTCATTAACTACTTAATTATATCACTTGAAATACAAATATCCAGTAACTTCAGATTCGATAATTATTTCACTCAATATTACAGAATATTCCATATAATCGTTCAATTTTAGTGTTTAAAAGTTTCACATGATAGTCATATCGTTTCTTAATCAATGGAATTTCAACCAAGTTCTGAAAATGATTATTGAACTGAATATGTCTCAAAATATGAAACTGTTCTGAATATCTCATCCAATGCAACGTTTTATACGAGATTTATATGTAACATAAATGTTAACTTTAGAAAGACATATTTAATCAATATTTTCCATTTATTCTTATTTTTTCAGTGATGCAAATCGAACTTTATTATTAAAGAAAAACGTAGAAAATTGTAATACTCATCTCTCGAGAGTTCGCTCTATGAAATAATTTTTTTATCATATTTTAAATATCAAACTCTATTTTCATGTGTATAATATTTCCTTAGTGAATTTAAGCTTAAAATGAAAGCCATTCTATGTATCGTATGACATGTGGTGCGCTGTGCACGCTATTGCATTAAAACTCGTATCGCCGGCATATCGATATGAAATGGCCCACGCGGACAATGTTTTCCTACGCGGAAACGCCCCCGCGAGTCGAGGTCAAACCGGGATCGCAACAACCAATTCTCCCGCATGCAAGTGCAACGTAATGGCACGGGCATCACGGTCGGGTTCTTGCTACGAGCGCGATCGAATCTCATCGCGCGCGGAACCGGCGCGGAACAATGTAAAAAGGAAATTGAAAACGAAGAAGCCGCGAAGAGGGTGGGCGCGCAAACGGGCGTTTATACGCGGCGCGTAGAACGGCTTCCGCGCGAAGGCGGGGCCGGGGAAGGATACCTTTTCACGCCCGGCGAGGCTTCGAGGATTAATTTTCCGAGAGCGCCTGCCTACACGGTGATCACGAGCAACCGACCGATCGGATCGTCATTTGCTACTATTAGAGACCTCGTGTGACCCGGGGACATGCTCGATCGGGGATTCAGAGACTTCCGCCTGACATGACTGCGATTGCAGTCTCGTGCTATAGATAATAGAGACTTGTCTGTATTCCGAGTTTCAATTTTCAACCTCGCCGAGAACGGGAGATACGATTACCACATGTCTCTCTAGTTTCCCTACGAAATATAAATATTACAAAATATACAAGGGAGAAAAACGTGAAGAGGGAAAATCTTTCTCTGTTTCACCGTCGCCGGTGCACACACGCACGTCGCGCATGCCGTTTTTCTTATTAAAGACCAAACTTGCGCGTGGAACGGCCCCTTTCAAAGCCAATTTAATTGTTGCCTTTAGAGCGCGAGGTAATTAATAATCTATATATGCCGTCCCTTTGTGCTCCCCGGTATCTTTTCAAAATGATTAAATACGTCGCTCATTAGCACGCATACATGCTGCGCATTCAAGTGCATAACGTGCCACGTACACTCGGAAGGACAAATACAAATTACAATATACGTCCTCTATATGCCGCGGTGGACTTCAAACAGTCGGGAATCGTACGGTAAATGGATAATCCTGCGCGATGCCGCATTCTTTTTCCGCTTCTCGGAAGTCGCGAGAGGATGGTTCTTCAAGCCGAGCTTAATGGATGGTAGATAAATTCAGGCTAACTTCCCTGGACGAATAAAATCAGCGAGCGCGCTTTCTCTCTCCCTATCCCTCTCTTTCTCGATCCTCCCGTGGCTTCGCAGTTTCCCACCGCACGCTTTTTTCGCGGCGCTCCTGAGTGAGTGCAAGCTTTTAAAGATCTTCAACACCGGCGGTTTCAGCTTCGCTTCACCTAAATCTTTGCTCCATCGAGTGGAAGGTATCCTCTCTCTTTCTCTCCTTTCCCGTCTTTCTCTCTTCGGAGCACGGAGCACGGAGCTGCGCGCTGAACGAGAGAGATGATTGCGCGAGAGTGCTCATTGACAATGCCGGACAATGCGTTTATACAATTATTCAACGTGTAAATCGAATTGCACGCGCCAACTCGGAATTGATTGAGAGTGTACGATAGTAATGATCGGATATTAACGCGGCCTAGATGAAATAAAGGATTATACTTTAGAATAATACGATCCTTGCGGCCTTGCGAATAAACTCAATTTCCTTTGTTTATATATGTCCGTCTCTGTTTTTACAAGTATATTCTAAAGGATCTTGTTAAATAAATTTCGATAATTAAATTTTGAATTAAATTTTTTCTTACGAAAATAACTTATTATTGAATTGTTAAAAATTTTTAATTAAAAATTATATTCGAACTTTTCATTAAAAAACACATTTTACTATATTTATTCTTATTTACACATCTTTACTAATATGATTATAATATATGTATATATTACTATATACTTTTGAAGACACTTTACGTATCAATTAAGTCTTCAATCAATGTAATCTCTCAGCAGCTTATTACTCTTTTATGATCTTAATAGATTTGCGAATTGATAAAAATGCAGTTTTTCTTTCGCGTATCTATTCATTGAGCTATCCTACACTTTACGAAAGGGGTTTGACATCACAAAAGCATTATTTAATCGACACTGCCAAGCCGAAAACCCTATAAAGCCCCTGAGAAATTCGCGCGAATGTTTCCAAGCTCACAAAGTATCAATGTGAACGTTTCTCAAGGTGCTTTCTCTTGCCCGGAGCTTTCTCAGCTCCTTCTCAGTCCCTTTGGATCTCGATGATCGTGCGTCTGCGAATCGCGGCAATTACGAAAGAAATACCGGAGACGAATGAGCGCCATATAGCCTGTCTAACGATGCCGCTTCGACACGCTAACTAGATCTTTTATTACGCCAATCGATGTAACGAACGTTATACGAGAGTCTATTATTTCAAAGTAGATAAAGTGGATATAAAAATATATGTAGCAATAAGGGAGCTACGCTATTTCGCATAACTTACCTCGGCTCGCTCATTAGTTGCTTATCGACTTTAAATTGAAAATTACGCGGTCCGCGAGCAACGCAAACGTTCCAGAGATGCAAAGGGACTGTAAAGATGTTTAAAAGATATCTTGATCTTCCACGACGGTCTCTTAGACATCTGTCCGTTGAACTTATTGTTTGAGTTTTCTTTTTTAACCGAGAGCCCGTCGCTGGAATACAATCTAACGAAAAGATTGCGCACAATGCGAGAGGGAATTTTAAGAGTCGAATATATTTTTATTACCCAAACGCCGTGCACGGAATAATATTTGAAGTTCCTCATGTCAAGTCGCGTAGGAATGATTTGCTCTGCAAACACGCCGTATATATGCTACTCATTTGCAAATAAATTTGCAAATAAACAAATTGCGTCGAAATAATTAATGTTTGGTCAGACGTTGCCGTGGGCGGGCGCATTTAAATAATTGTACACAGAATTTCAAGGAGTATTCAACGATTAACGAGACATTAATTAGCGGCGATGACGATAAAATTGTACAAAATCAATGTGAACGACATTCGCTGATATTTGTATCGCACGCAACAAGTTAGCGGTAACAGCGAACTGTGAGTGGTGTTCAAACAGAATTGAAATTAACGTGCGCAACCGTGGAGACGGAGCCGCGTGGAATCCGCGACTGATCGACGCGGTATTGCGATCGCAATTTAACGCGAATTAATATCCGCGAGGCTTTCGCGTCGCGTCGCGTCGACGGGGGAAAAAACGGACCAGAATGAGAGAGAGAGAGAGAGGCAACGAAGAAATTCGTGCACGGGTGCCAACGCGTGATCATATCTGTGCACTGCATACCTGGCTGCCGCGGTATGAGGATGTTCCCACTTCCACCATCCCCCTTCGTCCTCATCGGGGATTCTGACACCCCCTTGACTGGGGGATCGCGACAATTAGGCGAGAATCGTGAAGCTCTGGAATACAGCCTGCCTCGAAATTAATCCGTCGGGAGAATAACGTCCCCTCGCCATTTTGCCTCGTTGATACCCGCGGCGATGAGCTCTTCAACATCGAGTCATACGAGTCTGGTGTGCTGTGACCTGGAAAGTGTGCAGCGCGTGATACGATTTTTGACGTACGTACGTACTGCGACAATGAGAAAATGTTTCGATGAAGGGAGAATTAATAATCTTTTTTTTTTTCTCATTAGAGCTTTAAAATCCTCGAAGTTCAAGTGGGTAAGAGTATCTTATTTTGACCGAATTTTAATCTGAGAATTGCAAACGTGCTTATAGCCGCAAGAGAATCAATGTAAATAATGTGTAATATCGACTCGAGGCGCGCCAAGAAACTCTGAGAAAAAAGCAATGATAATTTGAGAGGAGAAAATGGGGCGTGAAGGTGGAAAATAGACATAAATACTCGCTTTATTTGATCGCGTTATAATGTGTAAAGGCAGGATAAATCACGCAAATCTACGAGACTGTTCTTAAGGGCACGGCAAGGGTGAGATAGACCCGGACGCCCGACCGTTCCTCTCTCTCGCGAAGAATTATGCAGGTTGCATGGGCATCGCAGTTACTTTCCAACCGCGCTGTTATCGTGACGGAAGTAATAATTAACCGGACGAACAAAAGATTTAGGCCCTCCAACACCGTGTCTGATCTGACCGAACCCGTGGGTCCTCAACCGCGGAGACAAAAGCCCCTCCGACGCGACGTTCATAATTCAATCCCCCGTATTGTCCCTGCGCGACATCCCTGACCACCCCTGACGAGTATCGTCTTTCACCATTAAGCAGAGTAAGCCGGACAATGGACGCGATTCGCTATTAACCCTTTCGGCGTTCGAGAATTCGAGGGCCGGGAGCGAGCCGTGCAGGCGCGCGGCTCGCGCGGCGCGCGCCATAACGATAGCTCTCCGAGCGCGGGTGCACTTGCACGGTCGATGCATTTAGCACCGGTCGCACATAATGCACTCCAAGTAATTCCATTTGTTGCCTCTCCCCGGAATGAGATCGGGAATATGTGTATTTCCAGGGTTTCAGCTGCCCGCGCCCGCGCGCGCGCGCGCCCCTTATCTCGCGCGTTTTAATATGCAGGCGCAACAGGGATGGAAAATCGATTCTCCTTCTGCAATTTAGTTTAAATGGATACCGAGGATTGTCTTCGTGTTTCCTCTCTATCCTCCTCTCTCACGCTCATCTATTCAAGAATGAAACGTTTGTAGGAGAAACGATTTTTGAACGATGCCCGAACTCGCGTTTGCGACGTTGATAAAATCACGAAGTATACATGTATAAACATGGCGATAGTTTCTGACTGATTCAATAACGCTTCGCTGAACGGTGATTATATTTTCCTCACGCTCGCCGGGTATCGAGATTCGATGTGAAAGCATTTTAATTTCTACCTCCACGCTAAGAACTCGACCGTTGCTTTCCCGTTTACCGACTCGTTACAAATGGCAAGGCGAGCTTTGGCAAAGAAGTTTTAATTAATTATAGGATTGTTTGTGTTATAAGGTTCGCATAAACATCGAGGAATGAACGAACTTTTATGATCTCTCTCTTAATGAAATGTTTGTCTTTCGTTGCGCCTTGATGGGAAAACTTGGATACTATTGTCAGCAGATTTGGTTGATAATAAATGCTCTTTTAGTATTTACACGCTTAATCCTATTTAAATACAGAAACTGTACTAGAGTACTATCGAGATTGAGTTTACGTTTTTTTAAATTCAAGAAAGGATTTACGAGAAATATTCTTGGCAAGAAAATTACATAACATCTATTCCAACAATTTCAGATCTTTGCTAATATTCGCCAGTAGTATATTAGTCCATATTTGATCTTAAATTAGATATTCAAGGATTACCCTTTGATCAAATAGCTCTTTATGGTCGATGTC
The DNA here is from genome assembly GCA_011636635.1 of Tetramorium simillimum. Classification (NCBI taxonomy): domain Eukaryota; kingdom Metazoa; phylum Arthropoda; class Insecta; order Hymenoptera; family Formicidae; genus Tetramorium; species Tetramorium simillimum. The sequence goes on along the minus strand of VBVQ01000719.1, from coordinate 35,799 downwards.
TGCTCTGAAAGACGACAAATCGTCAGAACCGACAGACTGTTGCTAGATGAATCGATAGAAGTTTCGTGTACATTCCAAAGCTGAACCGTGCTTTCGAAACTATGTAGCTTGAGTAATATTGCATGTGTGGAATAGTTGCGAGCATAGATATAACATTATACTATGCAGTTCTTGAAGTAGAACGGGGTATGCGCAAAAGATATTACTCGAACTTACGCGAGTTGATTCGAGAACTGTCTTCAGAAGTAAGGAAAAGCGGCGCAGAAATGCATAATGTTGAATTAGAGTGACGAAATGCTAATAGATTAAATTACCAACAGTGGTAATTTTATAAAGCGTTAATAAGTATCGGAGAAAGAGATAATATTTAAATTGATAATTAAATTTTCTTTTAATATCCTTTATTTTATATAGCCGCTTCAAAATAGATAATATTATGTTGACAAACAAAAACTTCCGCTGCTATTTTGTTCCATAGTAATGTGGCACTGCACATAATTACGATGTTATGAATATTCACTCCATTCAAACATCCGAATGGTATTCGAGCTATTAAATTAATATTTATGATCATGTAACCATAATTATTACATAATATCCGCCCGATAATAACATTTTACAGAAGCCAAAACCAAGATATATTATTTTTCCGCTGCCGACTCGCCTGTTTTATTGATGCAATTTGTATCCACCTGTTTGCCAATGCAAACTGCGCCGTGTAACTGCGTTTCCTCCGAACATATCGTAATGACGCAAACAGGTACGTACGGACTCGTATTGTTTTCTACTTAACGAACCGACAGTTTGCCTTCTCCAGTGCGCCGCGCGCCGCTCCTTCTTTATTTATTGACGATCGTTAACTTCTCTGAAATCTAAGCTAAAATAAAATTACGCGCACGAGATCGTGCAATGAAATACGAGCGAACGTATCTCAAAGACATCTTCCTTTTGCAGCACTATTTACGATTCATTCAACATTTATCGTCTCAGCGGGGTACACGGGACTTAGTAATGACGACTGGAAACCAGGCTTTACTCGTATACTACGGACCGAGGATTAACGGAAAGTACGCGCCCGCCGAGTTCGTAAATCGCGATACCATCTCCCCTTTAACTCCCATCAACAAGTATCGACAGCTATTTTTTACGCCAGATCGGTGCCGCAGCGATCGGCATAACTGCGTTTTAGTGTACTGCATTCAAAAGCCGCGGAATGGGGGCCAGTGTTGGTATGCGCGCGTTGTACCGTCGAATTCCGTCCAAGTGCACAGAAATGTACGGGCGAATTTTCCATCGGGGACAAGCGGTACTCTCCAGCGGGGTCTTGTTACCGCATTAGAGAGTACGGATTTTTTCCGGCGCCGCTGACATTTCGAAATATATGGGTGTCTGCAGTAAACGCAACTTTTCAAGATGAAAAATTCCACATTTACATGATCGAACAATTGAGTATAATAAAAGAATGGTAATTACGCACGGTCGTTGTGAAATATTCATTGCACAGCTTCGTCGGAATGCGGAGCTATTGTATTCTCCCTACCAATCGCAGTAGAAATATCGTGCCATATGGCAGACGTGAATTCGATGGTCTAGTTTTTCTCGTTCTCTCTCTCTCTCTCTCTCTTCGTTGTATTTCCGCTGGTAACTGCTACTTTACTAATGGTCTACTACCTTTGTCTTGGTTCCTCAAGCTGTGACAATGCCGGTAGGTGAATAGCATCGTTCGAATACCGTCAGAGAAAGAAGTCACACGGTCATTTGGAACCGCAAGAAAGGTAGTCGTAAAGACCACCGGCGATACTGCAGTGCACCGATATGGCAACGTTCCATTGATATAATTAAAATACACCTCGACAATTGAAAGTATAATTCTCATTTTGGCAATGAAAATTGGCAATGTTCCTCGCATCGCGCGTGAAATAAATTTCTCAGAAATAACGAAAATTTGATATTAAAAGACGATAAAAATTCGTTAATTTCAATCGACGTAGAAAATTATTGTGACTGAAATTGAATTTTGAAGACTTGTTCATTTTAAATCGAATAATGTATCATATTTCGCGGAAAGTTCATCGACTAATAAAACCCGTTTTAGATGATTCGCAGATTTTAGAATAGAAATCTAACGCGGTTCTATTTATAATTTTTTTCATACTTTCATTTTGATGTACGTATATATTTTATACATGCATGTATTCCGGTTCTCCAATTGTTTTTTCGGCATATAAAGTTATAAATAGAATATTACTCTGCACTCTGAAACGAATTACATTATCTAAAAAATGAACTCATAAGTATGCATGTAGCAATACGCAAAAGTGTCCCCTGCTGTTGGGAGATTGCTACATTTTGAATTTGCATGTCACCGTCTCCGTAACGATATAGTTAACAAGAAGCACCATTCCGTTCGTTGACACAGGCAGGATCGACGTCTTGTTTGCGGACGGGCGATCGAATGTTCGGTACACAAGCTGAAATTCGCGGCTCGCTCGAAACGTGCGCGAGCATCAACGCGAGTTATAATCTGTGGAAAGTATCGCATCATTCATACGTATCTATTTTGTGTCCGCGGGCAATCATGATTTATGATGCAAAGTGATTATCTCTCGCCGGAACGCGTTCGCCGGATAAAAAAAAAAAGCTCTTTATTATGCTTGCTGGGAGAATCCGAAGCTTATCTGCGGAATTATGTATAAAATATCGTCCGGATCTGTATTACTTTATTTCAGTCTCTCAAGTTTTTATTGTAAGGCAGTCTAGCTTCGGATATATATTTCTTCTGTAATTTATACAATTACAATCATTTGATTAATATATACCTTCTGTTTAAATTTTATATTAGCTTTAGAAGTGAACTCAACACGCGAAATGAGTTTTGTTAACTACATTTCCAACATCGGAGCGGGAAATTCTCTACATAATGCAGTTACGAAAAATGTAAATTAGTTAGAGCAAAAGGAGGATGCGCAAAGCTATTTCTGCTTAGATATATATATTTTTAGCTCCTTTTTTACATAGATTTTTATTCGCCTCACTTCTATGCAAAATTAGTAAATTTGATTATATCACGTACTTGCGGAGAGCCCTTAAATTGCTCAATTATCGCGCGTACTTCATAATACGGGCGATAATAATTGAATTAAATAGCACTCGTGCAAATGGAACCGTGCGGCCGACTTTCCTTTTCGACACACGCGCAAAAAGAGGAAGCGGGCGATGCACGCGAGCATTCGCGTTCGAAAACTTTGAGGCATTCCTAAAAAATTCCCTTTGCCAGCATCGATCGGCGCCTAATTAATGTGCTTAACACGAACGCATCGCGCACGCGAATCATGACGAGCGAGTCTCACGGTACATTTGCATCGAGCGGCAATTAGCTTGTTTAGTTCTTCGATGCTCAGCGATGCTCGCAACGGCGGGTCTTCTACCTCGATCGATCGATCGTCAATCAATTAAAGTCTTAATCGTTCATCGCGCGAGCTCCGTAGATGCTCTCGACAAACATTATTAGGCTTAATGCATTGTTCGGAACCGCATGCGTGTCCCATGCGGAAACGAGACGAGGTATTCTCTTTTTTTTTTTTCTGCCGCAATATGCAAAACGATTGCGAATTATGCGGGAACGAGTGAACCCCCGCCAAGTAGCAGTTTTGAATAAATGAAGCTTAAGAGACGGAGTCGCCCGTGCCGCCGACTCATTTACTGCGTGCAACTCATACTTTGTTTTAATTTTAGATGAATTCGCGGTTTCTGCTTAACATAGCCCAGTTTATGAACAATAGTTACGCGGTATAGTCTCCGTGCCCAAAAAGGTCGTCGCACCGAGGTTTGCGCGCGCTCTCCCGCGCTTCGAATTAAATTATTATATGGAGAACAAGCGAAAAGTAACAATTTAATAACTTTGTCTTGTAGCACGAGATTGTTTATGCCGCTGCTGAAAGCGCTAGGTCGCGTTAGGTCGCGAGGTGCAGCTGCCGTGTTCCCGAAATACGGATTAAAAATGTCCCATTAGTTGCTCGAGAGGTCGACAGAGAGCTTGATCGAAAGTTGCTTTCTCGCATCGGCGCTTAATAAGTTCAGGAGAGCTTTGACGCGCCGAGAGATCGCAAAATCGAGCTGTAACACGCGACGACCTGAGGGGTTATCGGATTAATTCAGCCTGCTGGTCTCTTTGGTGCCTACTACCCAGAGTTTTCCTACTTTCCCGATCTATCGCCGGATAAGACGGAAGTTGGCCGCGTGGGATGGGAATCGAATTAAAAAAGGGGACGGGTTGGAAATTTGCGAGAGTACGCCCGAATGCTAGTTCGATTCGACAGCGCTCGCTCGGCTGCCTTTATCGCCTTTGAAGACTGATGCGTTTACGATTGCCTTAAGAATTTCCGTGTGTACGTTTACGTGTGTGTGTATTAACGAGGTAGAGATTAGAGAGCCAAACAATTTGAGTCTAGCAGGTTAACTCGATCTTGCTATTGAGGATTAATAACGCCTATTGGTCCATCTGACCTAATTCGATTTAACCCAGTCCCAGTTGATTTGATCTTTCCTCTCGAAATTAAGAACAATATTTGGCGATCTTATCGTATTACTTGAAAAATCGTATAAAAACAGCTGATTTCATTTTCAGTAACATAATATAAAGTTGATATCAAATTTAATTAAATCCTATCTGGCAATTAAAGACGAAATTATATTTCTCTTTCGCCGATGATATGAAAATTTTGCGTCTCGGCCTGTTTACCGTAGCAACAAATTTGCCTTATTTAAAATTTAAAAATATGCGACTCGCCATATAATATAATTTGTTATGCATAAGCGAATTTTAACGAGGCACTGTTCTCAAACTTCGTTTGCGTATAGTTGCGTATTTCGTTGAAATTGCATAAAAGTAAAATACGCTTTTCCCCATACCGGCAAACTTTGCATGCATATTAACAAAGGACACCCGTTGTTTTCTTTTTCCTTCCGCCGAACAATTATAATTCGGTCGCGTTCAGCTGCGCGCGAAGATCGAAGGGCAATCGAATTAATTCCGAGTCGTCGAGCGGGCGGCCCGCATGCCTCTACTTTTTCTTTCGTTCCCTGTGGCCACGAACGGACAGGATAACGAACAGCGCGAACGACGACGGAAGACAAATAGCGACTTGTTTGTTCACTATGCTGGAATCTTCAGTCAGCGAGCTAACCGAAGTTGTACCGCTATTCGCACACGAATAATCTCTCCGATCCGATAACCCTCTATCTCCCTCAGATCTTTACACGCGATTGAACTGCATATAGCTTCAATTAAAAATCGTATTTGCAAAACATGCAACATGCACGAAGGCACATTTACTGAACGAAAAATATTTTTTGAACGCATTTGATTGCTTATCTCTGTGCGTGTTCACCGCGAGAAATTGTGTATCATCAGAACTAATTGTATTATCGAATGTAAGTAAATAAGTTAAATATATTTTTTTAATATGTTTTCAGAAATAATCCATAAAATAATGATTGTTTCATATTTTGTAGAATTTTGAAAAAAAATAGCTCTGAAATGAACGGTATATTAATCAGAATGACACTGCATTATTTAAAAAAACATAACATAACATAAAAAACATGACATGATAACTTTACATTTAACTTTTTATTAAAAAAAAATTCTATATAAATAACGTGATGTGTCGAAATATAAATTATTCGACATCGTGAAACTGTTACAGTGCCAAATGTCGTATGAGATAAAAAAATTATTTGAGTTATTTAGTTCAATTAGAGTAGCAATTAATTACACATCGTCGCTGTATACATTCGTAGCTGCAAAACTCGTTAATTTAAAAATTGTAGAAAATAAGTTGGCGGTATTTTTCAGTGTGTTTAAATAAAAATCTTTTACTTTGCTGAAAACAAATTTCAATCATGCATTTGTTATTGAAATGTCGAAAGTTACATATAATATTGTACATTAAATTATAAAAATTAAAAAATTTATTATTATGATGCAAAGAGTTTTCCAGAGTTCACCCTCTCTTTCAATTTGAAACAAACAAAAATAAACAATTCATTATTCCATTTTTCAACTGCTTTTAGCTCCATGTTATGTTTGCAAAGTATGTTTTCATTACTTTTTTATATTGCAACATTTTATTTTATTAATATCAATGAATATATTTTAATATAGCGGCAATATTTCTCGAAACAGTAAAATTAATTAAATACTAAACATTCAAACGGGGGACTAAAATTCTTAGCAACCTCAAATTTTATCTGTCACACCGAAATTTATAATTTTAATTTCAGATTACATTTTAATTTTTAGATTTACGTATGACGGCAGCAAATAATCTATTAATTTATAAAGAGCAAATGAGAAAGAGGGATGAAAAGGGAATCTTGTGATGAATTTAATTAAATTTCATAATTGCATCGCGCATTGTATTCCTCGTAAAAAAGAAACCGAGGTTCATATCGTGTAACGCACGAACGTATGCGCAATATGAAAATTTGTCTGGTGTGAAACGCGATTACCAAACCATGTGGAAAGAAACGCCGAATTGCCCCCGAAGCGTAAAGATGTAGGAAAACGATAAACCCGCCTTAATAACGTCAGAACTGACGGCGGACGTTCTACCTGTCCCTGCCCGACTCGCTCTATCCCGTCTGACAATGAGCGGAGGATCGTCGGGTGGGCATTTTATCAATTTTCCCCGAGATGTGTATCCATCGATAAGCCCGTCGCCGTTATATTCACGTCGGTATATCTCTTTTCGATGAAATGTATAACGGACATTCGAAACGGACCGGACGAGAGGAAGGAGCGCCGAAGCGCTGTAAACACGGGGTAGGCGAGACAGGCTCTAAATTTCTTCGTTTGACACGTGTTACTCTGAAACACGGTATCAATTCCGCGGAAACTGCGGGACAGGATATAATTCCGGTGCCGTCAACGCTGCA
>VBVQ01000719.1:14249-28850 GCA_011636635.1 Tetramorium simillimum | reverse complement strand
CCCCCGCCGGCCTCGCGATTCTGCCAGCTGGCCGAGCACGCGCTCGACGCTGCCACCTTGAACGGCGTAAACCTTGGACGACACTCGCACTCGTCGATAGCGTGCCGTCGTCGGCAGTGTTTTTCGCGACTTTTGGGACATCCTGTACGGAAAGGAGCGTGGGAGAAGAGGCTTCCGCGGGATGAAATCAATAATACGCCTCCATTCAAAGCCGCCACCACCGCCGTCGCCGCCGCCGCCGCCGCCGCCGCCGCCGCCGCGGCCGTCATCGATGTCCTTATGGTCTTGCGGGATGTGTCGGATCGTCCGCGCCTGCTGTAATGACCTAATTACTCGACCTTTAGGAACACTCCAATATCGAAGATGCGCCTGTAATCAGCGATAACATTGATAGCCTCGCTTTCGAGGGCGAGTATCGCATACTTGTGGCGCGTACATCAATCTTCCGCGGGCCATTCCTGTCTGTTGCAGCGCGCTCCAGCGAGGTATCAGTTTTCTTTGAGGGAGGTAGTCGCAGTTTGTCGGTAGCATCATAAAACCGACCGAAAATACCTTACCTCGCTCGGGCGAAATATCGAGCGGCGATCTTCTGCGCGACTCTTCATCGTTTCGTTATTACGGAATTGCCGGGATCAATAGGGGTAATTAGGACGTTGGATACGTTCGACTTTTGCAGTAATACAATTAATGATCATTATAGTCGTGGCGAATGGCGAGTATCTGTCTCGATTCTCGCAGTCACGATAATCAAAGGATAATAATTTAATTTCCCGGCATTTTCTTGGGTAATTCACGAGAATAATATTTGTACAATAGATTAAATATGTGTCGTTAATTAAATATGTAACGTTTCCATTTCGCTATTGACCGCACGTGATTGTGATATATTTTCATTTTTTTTTTTTATTTCTCTGCCGTGCCTCGTGCGTGTAGTATCGTGGAAGGAGGCGAAACCGTTCTGGAGGAAGCTTTATCCACGCAGATCAACGTCCACACCATTTCTACCAATTTCCGCACAGCTTGATGCAATTTTAATAGCTCCGATTTCCTTTGCGCGAGCAGCCCCGAGTACCTGGAGCTTCATTTGAAATTTGCAAGTCGATATCGGTGGTAGTTCATCGGTACCTCGCGGTGGTTTATCCCACCGAGCTCATCATGTGCCCGGCCAATCCAATGAGGATGAATAAAATGCGCGTATCGGCAATTAGAATCTACGTCTTAACCGCATCGAGTACACTCGGCGGTTGGGATATGGGTCATGAGTTTTATCGATCGCCGCGCTGAAAAAGATGAGTATCGAGAACAGGACGCGCTCCTGTTCGAATAACGAATATCGATTTCCCGGGGACGCGTTTAAATGCTCTTTTATGCAAGGTAGTAAAAACACCGCGCGCTCAAACAGATCGCTGTCGCGGCGTCGGGTGACGCGTTTACCGCGAATTAATAACCAGTTAGGAAAAAACGATTTATTTTCTACGTCGCCGTTACGCGCGCGTTTACGCGTAAAAACGTTGGCGTTGTTAAAACAATAAGCGGTCGACCTGCGCAAAACCGCCGAGCGATTATCAATTAATACACGAATTCACTCCTCGCTATCGGACAAGTCGGGTTTTTTTGAACGTACAAAACTTAATAATATTCTGTATTTTGCTCTTAAATGTTTTTCCGACGTGGCTCGATTTATTTAACGAATGCGGTTACACTTAATGAAAATTCTATTATTCGCGCACACGATTCGATGCGCGCATGATGTCGCTGACGTTGAACTTGGATTCATCGATTCTTACAACTTTGCTTCCAATTTGTCCGACGAGTGAACTTTCAAGGTGGAGGCGGGGGATCGATTAATCGATCGGGAAAGTAATAAAAACAACAAATAATCGAACGCTCGCGAAATAAGTAATTAACCCGGACCGATATTATGGGCAATCAATCGGAAAATTCACGACCACTCGTGAATATTTAACCGCAGATGACGTATATTTAATCATAACCGCGAGCGGCGAGATATTCATAATGCATCGACCAAATTCGGAAACGTGTCGAGTCGCGCAGTGATCTGTGATAAATAGATAGTATCGTGATTCAATGGGCTACTTTATTCCAGCCGGTCAATAATACATTTCGGCATCAGCTGCGGCAAATGCGGGGGAATCGCCGCGCGCGCTATGACAACGCCGGACAAATAGCAGTGATAGCTCGCTCAAATATTTAACGAAGGAATGAAGGACCCGTGTCACGTTTTTGTTTCTCGCGCTGGCGAAAAGTTTGGAAAAGCGCCGAGAGCACGTAACTCGCGCGACACCATAAATCGACCGTAAATCCTTCAATTAGATTCGACACCCGGCAACTTTTCCAGTTCCTTAAAAGCAACTCCATCGCTTTTGTGTTTCGTATCAAAATACTTTCAATCTTCCAATTCGCCGGGTGGGAAAAATATCGGTGAGATTGATCGAAGGGGCCGGGCTCGCTTTCGTTCGTTTAGGAGACTTGTTCCTTTAGTCGGTGCAACAATCGCGCGGGATAGAACGCCTGACGGTTGATCAGTCTAATGCGTTTTGGAACTCGGTACTATGATTTATAGCTGCGAAGTGTCTCGTAGTCGTCGCACCCGGATTGCGACGGTACGAGATATTCTTCAGTTAATGGCGAGCAAGTTAAATTAAAGAGCTTCTGCGCGCTTCGCGGCTAACAGCGTTCACCGTTTTAGCAGTTTCAGCTGACAAGGTGCCAGTTTCGCGTTGCGGCTACCGTCGGGCCGGGCTTGATGCGCCCCGCTATCGTTTTGCCCCAATTATGAAAGTGTCCCATCCAATTAATACCGCAACGGGCCTCGTCTTTGGGAACGGGACATTTCTCAGCGAGAGTTTCGATTATGTATCTTATTTAATTAACAATTCGTAATTTGTCGCGCGCGTCCACCTGGATATCTTTCTCGACCTTTTATCTCGCAACCTGAAACGCGAAACGGAGCATGTGCGTTGTATAAAACAAGCCTTTGATAACTTAGTCATTATCTGTGTCCGCTGTAAAAGATATTTTATTATTTTACATGTTGCGGGTATTTATCCCATTAATTTCGGCAGAAATTTTTAGCAACGATTATCATTGCCACATTAATTAAACCGTAAACTCAAAATGACAAGTAGTTAACAATAGCCGGAATAATTAATGGTCAAATTAATATAACGTAATTAATAGCTGAATTACGTGTTGCTTTATAAATGAAATATTTACATAACGCTGTATATTATAGTTAATTTACACAACATAAAAGTGTCCTAGTTTTGACATGAATCTTATTATATCGTTACTCCTGCGCATTATTTTTTTTTCAAATATTTTCTCCCTGCTGGCAATGATAAATTATATAACACAAATTGCCAAATAATTTGAAATAAAATGTTGATTAAAGTTAACTGAGATTCATCGTCTCGTCAATTGTGTCCTCGGAAAAATTCGGTGGATCAGCGTCAATTAATCTTAACTAGCGTTTGTAGAACAAACGATATCCAAATAGAATGGATCTTCCCGAACATGAATAGACATCCTCGCGCATCCCTGAACGAGCCACAGGGCGCAGCCTGCGAAACAACCAGGCGCTTTTGGCACCGTCTCAACTGTCATCCGAGTAAACCCGGACGGTATTTCGTGCTTCAGGTTGCAAGATAAAGGCTCGAGGGGGTTTGACGGTAACGGCGATACCCTTTGTTCCCGTCCACACCCACCCACTCGCGGGGATGTTTTCATAGAAAATTAGAGATTGGAGGAGAGAGGGCGCGAGATGATGGCCCGTACGGTGGCTCGTGACGGCTACGGTTACACAACCATCCACCGTGGTCCGCGCAGATTGCTCGTGCTCGGGGGGGTGGATTCAATCTAGTGGGATTACCCGCTGACTTGGCCTCCGTCGCCCGTTGTCGCCCTCCTACGTATCGCCGCGGACCTCCCCGTCGGTCTGGTTCTTGCTAGGCCGGAATTCCGTATCCCGTGTGTCAACACGCATCCTTTCGTCGCGCCCGACCGCAGACTGTCTTAATCCCCCGCGCTCCGGGAAATAATCCCCGGGGAAATGGCGCGATATGAAATATTCTGCTTTCGAGGCATTTTAACTGCTTAATACATTTTATTCTCATCTCGTCGCGTGGTAGGCGACAAATCATTGACAAAAGGCTTGCGCAATATTCTAAAATTCTGAGAAGAAATATATTACACCGAGAGAATAATATAATTACTTTTGGCCCCGATCACAATTTTATAATATTTCTAACAATAAATATTATTAACTTAACTATATGCATCATTATGTTAACTACAATTATCGTTAGAAATATTATAAAATTGTGATTGACCCAAAAGTAACTATATTTTTCTCTCAATGTAGGGAAAAAAAGGATAATTTCCAATAATACACAGTAATATAAAATTCTAAGTAAAAAATTTACGACTTTATGTGATTTTTTAAGTAATAGCTACATATAGCTACATCGAGATTATTTTTTTTCTTAATTATTATTTTTACCAAGAGATTAAAGAAGTTTGGTAGTTTGACTTAATATTATTAACGACTTTAATTTCTATAAATTAATCGCGCTGGTTCTTGGGGAAGTATTATGCTAATAATCTTTTAAAAGTATTTAGAAGAAAGAGGAAAAACAAGATTACAAGATTATAATTGTACGATTAATGTACACTGTATTTATTACAGTTCATTGCGACTATATTACACGTATGAAGAAACCTAGCAAAAGCAGTAAGCGATGTAAGCATAGGTCAGGTAATAAAGCGATTGTGCGTATCCGGTTAATATCGCGGCTGCATGCATAAATGATAATTGCACGGCGGCGCAATATTTGTCCGGAAACAAACCTGCTCCGCGATAGGCTTTTGCGCGTGCTCATTTGCCGCTAATTAATAATGTTATCCGATATTAGTTTGCTAACGCGTGCGAGGATCCAAAACATATTTATGAAGGCATGCCCTCCCATTGCCTTAAATGTATTTCGTTATAATTAGAACTCCGTTATTGTTCCGTGCGCCAAGTGCATTTCGACAATTATTATGCATCGGCATAATGAAATGCGCTTTTCATTTGTTCTGCATTCAGTTCATTACGGGGAATACAACAATGAACGAATATGCTTGTTTATACTTGGAAATTTATTGTTCTCTTCATAAGACTGTGCGATTGACCTCCTCTGTTGGGTCTGTGAAGTCAGGCGAGGCGATATTTCTGTTTAATTTAAAAATAATTGTATCCTGGAATTATAAAACGAATAAGTGTGAGCGAGGCAATATTTATTTAACATCAGATTATACGTGCGCGATTTTTTTTTATATCATGAATTTAATTCAATCGTGTGTGAAAGATAGCGGAATCTGTCAGGCCATGAGATATATTTATATATATATGTGTGCATATATGTCTGCCATAAGGATAATAATAAATGTGCGCGATAACGATTGATTTTTATGAAAATATATCAAAAGTTTGAAATACGCTTGTACGGGTGACAATTCCATTCTGGAAGTTATTTGAAATTTATTTATTTAACTGAGATCAATACGAGTTGTCTCGTCAAACTGAATTTCACTTGTGTTTTTACGTCCTGACGCGATTACATATTCCTTTCGGGAAAAATTAAATACTTCCATCAAAAAATGAAATTTATTGTGGAAATTTATTTTTCTCTCATTTCTTCGACACTCTATGAAATAAATTCAATTGAAGGGAGGATTCAAATCAATCCGAAAGGTAGCACGATAGGTGTCGCAATCAAAATTACGATAGATTACCAGAAATTAGATGACATTTCGAGATTGTCGTCGAAAAATACGGCGGTTTTACGATTTATCGGGCGCGTTTGATAGGCGCGCGAATTCTTTTCTTTCTTTCTTTCTTTCTTTTTTTTTATGGGAGTAACACGCGTTGCCGGCATCAAGTTTTCCTCGAGTTTCATCCGTTTAGCGACGCCGATTAAAAACTGCTTTGCGAGAGGATTTACGACCGGCATCCTTAGGGCCGTTGCGGAATTTCTCCCCTTTTCTCCGGGCGCGATGCTTGTCGCCGCGACGTGAGAGCGAAAATATACGCCGGACGCCGGTGGCGAATACAAATCTGCGGTCTGTTTTCAGCGCTGTTATTCTTATTGCGAGACTTCACTGCACACGCCGCGACGGTCATGATATCGAGCTCGCGATGGGGCAAGTCGAGGGATCAGTACCGTGCGACGGAGGACATAAATCTTGCGAGATAAAAATTGCAACGTCAGATGACCCGATATGCTATATAGGTACGAATAGTCTACCGCGGAATATATCGATATGATTCATTATTCATTTTTCATTCATATCGATATGCTCAGACATGTTTAAAAAAGGAAATATCTGTTATAAAGAAAACGATTGAAAATACTACGATTAATTCTTAACGATAAATATAAGTTATCAGAGTAATTCTAAAGCGGTTGGATCGATCGTTTACTTGAGAAGTTCTCTTTTCGAAATATTATTGCTACACACACGCACGCTCTTTTAGATACAAATGAAGTAAAATAATGAAAAATAAATGAATTTTTTATTAATGATGTCAGCTGCAAGGTGCAAACATAAATTAATTATTATTTTGGCGACGATCGCGTGCCAGTTTGTAGGCAACGTTATAATTAGCGAGGACACCATGTGCCACTGTTATCAGACTGTGTGTGCCACGGACGTTTCAAAAACAAAGACAACACCGACCTGCGGTACAACGCATGAATATCAATGTAGTTAGGTCGGTGGAAATGCGGCTACGGTTACTGCGGTGTGCTTGCGAGATTGGAGGGGGTACACACACGCGCACATACACGGATGATTTTAATCCTCTCAACCGACTGAAAACAGTTTTTTCGCGAGTTATGCTTTTGCGGTACGGCCAGAGGCAGCGGGGGGGGGGATCTTATAGAGCGCATATAAATTCCAGCGGATCTTTACTGTTTTAATATTTCACATCCGTTTTATGGGGTCTTATGGGTTGCACTCTTTTTCAGCTTTAATTCAAATTTATAATTACAAAACCGTATTCCGATGCTCCTCGTTGTCCGACTCAACGGACTTTCGCCGAAGTATCGTGACTTTGAAAAGGACGTTGGATCCGAGGCGAAAGTAATTTTGGTGAATCGGAAAAGGACTTTTTTTTTGCTGAAAATGCAAGATTCATTGTTAGTTAAAATCGCGAGGCGGTCGGAAATTAATTGAATTCGACCGACGAAATGGAATGTGTTTTTGGCGTGTATGCCAATAACTCCAAGCAAAATAACTTGCGCGTGTACGACCGATATGCATCCAATAACAATTTTATCCTCATCGACTCTTCCCTCGGACGAGTACATGCATAAAACATTCACGCTATAAATCCTCGTGTACAAATCGAACAAATCCTACACCCGCCAATGCATATATTCGATATTTAATGCTTTACCTGCATCTGCAGCCGGCTGTTTTTTGACTCTTGAAACGCACAATAACGTTATCATTAAATTTATAATGACAGTTTTATGATCCCCATTAGCTATATAATACAAAAATTATTACAGCGTGTCTGAAATGGCTGCATTGAAATGCAATATTTCACAATTTCATTCGGGAAATGATAATATAATTAATTAACTGAACGTAAAGGAAATTAATTAAAAGATTTTCAGCGAAGCGCGACGAAAGCGCGACGCGAAGATACGTTACATTTGCATGTTACTCGTCGACCCAAGTCGAGCAGCGAAAAATCTTTTTAATCGAATTCGATTAAAAAGGTGTGAAAATTGTCCCTGTCCCCGCTGCACCATTGACTGTGTCTATCATCAGCATACACTGTTCGAACGATAAATTGCATTTAGCGCGCTGCAAATGACGCGCGTTCGATTAGAATGGGAGATAAATCCAAACAATCTATGCGCACGTATGCGTTGCGTGTAATGTAATTATCGATAACTAGGATAGCAAATCAGAGCACGTTTCCACGTTGCTTGCAGACCGAAATGGAAAATACCCTCCGCATGTCGAGCGCATCGCCGAGCAACTGTCTCCGTGCCTCGCCCCCGTGCTCAGCGGGACCCGTCTAACGTCCGCCCAGCCCCGGAAGTCCCCCCTCCCCTCCGTGTGCTCCAGGGAACTCGAGCGGCGAGCAAGAAAGATGTAATTTAGTTTTTCGCGTCGTATTACGACGGGGATAACGTGACACGAGTACGACACGGGGCATCGAGCGTCGAAACTGACGTGACCGTTGACATGCCGGCCGACGTCGGGAGCGTAAAACGCGGCGTGTCCGCCGCCGCCGCCGCCCCGCTTTGAAGATGCTGGTGGACGACTGCGGCAGCGGGATGGGGTGGACTACGGCTAGCGTGCGCGGCGGTTGGTCCACCCCGGGAGGATGCAGAAATTCAGCCATGAGCTTCGGCGGCAGCGTGCCGTCCTTGCACCCGACCGGTTCGATAAGATCGTTGCGCTCGCAACACTCCATGCAGGTGAGCGAATGAAGCCGTCCGTTATTTCCCGCGATTACATCGCGATCGATTGTGGCCGCCCCGAAAATTTTGCAAACCTACTCTATTTTACACTCGTTCATCGATTTTCGCGGAGTAAAATTAGCCGAACGTGTTTTCGAGTGATCGTCCATCCTTTTTGCGGGAAAATGATACGGGATTGAAACAAAATATTAACAGATATTAAAAATACGCTTGCCACAATTCATATTTACACAAACAATACTCTGAGATTTTCAATACTCAGTTTGAAAACGCGTATCTCTTGATACCCCGGTATTATTCATCCGCCCGAGGATAAGACTTACTTTTTTACGTACGAGGATAATAAATTATTGTTAAGATTAATATTCCTCCTGACAAGACGCTATAAATCTAACTTGTGAAAGTTTACGGGATAAAATTTTTATACACAATACTGCGGATCGTTACTAATATCTTGACGAATAATCTCGCGCGAATATTAGCAATGTCAGCGCGAAGCGATATTTCGTGATAATAATAATAATAAACATGGGCGATTGTCTACACGAACTTCTCTCTACATTGTGCTCCCCGTTTTCCCCACTCAAACGCGCTGAAAATTCATCTTGCTTGCAGGCTCCGCCCGAGACACCGCGAAGATGCATACATTGTCATCCGGTACATGTCCCCAGTACCCCCAATAATTACATGCAACATCCTATGCAGTACTATACGCCGACTCATTGTATAGAGGGTCAAAATGGCTTGTATACGCCGCACCGAAGTTCGTATCACGGTGGTGAGTTCACTTTTTTTTACAGTACAAATATTATAATCCAAGTAATGTCGATCGTGTACCTGCGACACGCTGCGGGATAACTTCGAGAATTACTATCCATCATTTCATAATCTTAACATTAAATATTATCATTACTAAATTTTAATTCGACGCGTAGCGGGTTTATTCCGTTTGTATAGAGCAATATTAAAGTTGTGCTAACATTCAGACATTTAATTGAATTTACTTTAATTAAATGAACTAAATTAATTCGAGTTAATCTAAAGTTACGCAGCACGTTCAACCGGAGTTTATAATAATGTCACGATTCGTGCGCTGTATATCTAATTTCTTGCATTCATATTGCAAGTCGATAGCAGAAATAATTATACGATTCTCCCGTAGCGTTCTTTTTTACAAAGAAATTTGTAGAAAGTATTTTCATTACAAAGTAACTTGTTAAAAAGCATCGAGATTGTTGTACAATTTTTAGCAAATCTGATTTTCTACGTGTACGTACGGATAAAAAATATGTCACTCTCCTGAGAGACATTGATCATTTTAAAGTATTGATTATTAATTTTGGTTGTCCCTCGAATATTGTCTCTTTTGTCTTTATACAGAAGGCGGAAAACAAAAGAAGTAGGGCAAAATGCAATGAAAAGCTTATACAGGGGGAGGAGGATACGGTAAAATAAGAATCAATTCCACTTAACTCTGCCAAAGAGGTATCTTGAAATTTTGTGCTTGATGTATCATCGAAAACAGTGTCTATCAAAAATGTAGGTCAACCGTTGGTTTTCAATCTCGACTGACAAAGGTGAATCCGAGTAGCAATTGAAATTGAAGTTTTTGCCTTACTTCTTTTATGTGAGAGAGAATCGATAATTCCACATCTATTATAATAAACCTAAAAGAAGTAGTCTTTTATCTATTGATTAGCCCAAATTATTAAAAATACAAAAAGCATCGATATACGACGTTTGAGTTCCTCTGAAACTAAAACCGTACGAACTACACAATGGAAAAAACTTTATTAATCGTTTTTTCTTACTATTGTGTGGTTTCGATAGAGAAGATTTTGCGAAAAATTTTGCGAAAATTTTGTGTTTGATCGGAAGTAGAAATACGAAGTTACTTACATATATTCCAAGCAGGTATAAAACATTCTATTTTTATACATATACATCGAAATCTCTTGCATGTTTATTTTGCTGCAATCATTGAACATTCTCCATGCTCCTCGAAGCGGTATTTTAGATATTTCGTTTAGACCGTTCAGGGAAAATGCGACCGTGATTTCACTAAGGATGCAGCACGTTCGCAAGAAATTCGCATTTCTTGCGAACGTGCCGCTCCTTTTCCAGCATCAAGAGAGCACCCTCGTAATTCGTCCCGCGACAATTTTGCCCTCGGTGCCATCCTCGACAATTTCTATGTCTCGCGTCGTTTTCGGTAAAATACCTACTGTCGCTCCTTCCTTTTTTTTCCACTCTCCTTTCTGTCGCGTTAGAACGCGCGTTCCTCACTACGTGCTCCCTTCATACCTTATTTTCATTACGTACCGGATAATGAAGAATATTTCATTCTTGCTGTTAATTTACTTAACGGGAGACGTCGCGCATTCTTGCGCGACGTCTCTCGTTATCGGCAATGACAACGACAACGACGACGATAACGGTACTGCCGTACAAATAATCTCATCCAAATGGTTTTACACGCTAAACGTTGATAAGCGCAACAGAACTCGCGTAGAAACTTATCCACTTATGGATATGTTAGTTCCCGGAATTGAATTGCATCGGTGAATGCAGTTTTACTTGTGCTGACACGGTGGCACGATAATTTACAACTAATGTCAAACTGTTATATAATACGAGGACCGCTCGTGAATAAATTAGAAATTATGAAACTGAGATATTCAAGCAAAATCCAGTTTTCACCCGCGTGTACAAAACGAAGCGTAAAATCGAGTGACGCGCGTGCGAATAATTATCAAAGGGCCATTTTTCTCAATCGCCGAGAAAAAAACTTTCAAACGAAAGAGAAGCGAGAATTAATTTCCACGTTTGTGAGCTGCGGGCGAGGACAAGTGGGGAAGTATTATCAATCTTTCATATCCAGCCCGAAACGTACCTACTAGAAAATCAATTAATCAAAAATACTCGATGAAAACAGCTCCACTAGACCTGCAAATTTAAATAACGACAGCCCGCTCGAATTCGATTTTCGCCAGGGCGATACGCGTAGCAACCAAAGGTGTTTAACATTTAACGTAGCTAATGGAAAAGTTTTTATTCGGAGTAAGTCTCGCGCACAATACAACCATACGCGCTACCTATAATTCAGTTGGAGTACCTTTTTCCGCGGTGCAGAGGCTAAAATCTGAATTCATGATTTTTTACGAGGCGTAATAGAGCCACTGCTATTCCGCGATCGTCAACCCTTCTTCCTTCTTTCCCTCGTGACCCGATCTTGGACTTCGTGCCCGACGTTACCTTTTTCGACCTAACGCCTTCGTCGTCCCTTTCAAAAGTGCATTTATCTGACCCTCGCCTCTCCACTTCCTTCCTTCCTTCCTTCCTTCCCACTTATCTGCCTACCTTCTCTCACGGTTCTTTCAACTGGTTTCTTGCTCATCTCGCACTCTGTCTCATGCAAACGCCGCCGCGCCGTTGCCAGCCGCAGGTATCGTCGTCGTGGTCACCGAACAGCCGTCTCTCATTGTGCAGGAAGGCATTTGATGTATTCGCGTAGTGTATTATTTCATGAATTAAGCATTTCAATTCAATATCGAGCCAATTTCCAAACGGCGCGCAACGACGATACCTTTCATTACGGACCACAGTCCTTCGGCAAATTCTGTTTAAGAACGTTCTTGCGTCCACGCTTTTGTTTCTTGCTAGTAGAGATCGCGGAAATATTTGCCACAGTTGTAATTATAATCGTATTTCACGATTAATTCACGATTTCTTTCAGATACTCGTCTGCGTTACGTGGACGCCGACGAAACTATAGGTGGCAATTCGAACTGGGTCCTAGGCGATCTACGCAGCCTCCATCGTTGCGTACCCGCGCTTCGTCGTACAGGTATAATATCTTTTCCTTCTTTCTCTCTGTTTGTTCCCTTCTTCTGCAATATTTCAATATTTAATGCATATAGTGATGAACGAACAGATATATCGTCTGCAATGTTCCTTCCCTATTCTTTTTGGTCTACATTTTTAATTTTAAATATTTCAATACATAATATTAAAATAAATTATTTGAATAATGTGATTCATAAATACATAAATTAATGATGTAAATATATTATGATGGTAGATATTATAAATTAGGAAATATTAATGAAAAAATAGATTGAAAAGTGATATAAATATAATTTTGTTAAAATTCAAAATCCATATTATAAGTCACAAAATTACGTTGCATGACTTGTTATAAAAAGTTACTTTGCAAGTTTTCCATTCATACGTCAGAAATCTATCGAGACTGCGAGATACTAAATTTGTTCGTGCCGCAAGATATTCCATTATCGACGCTATCCGGATCGGCGCGATTCCGCGATTTATCTCTGAATTATAAAGAGGATAATCTTTTCTATCAGGGATAGACGTCACCGGTATGCGGGCGCATTTCTATCCAGAGGGTGGATGGGGCTGGCTGGTCTGCGCCGCCGGTTTTCTCGCCCTGTTGCTCACTACCGGGATGCAACTTGCCTTTGGATTACTACACCTCTACGCCGCACGACATCTTGGTGAGGTCCATTTGATGGACATAGGTACGTAAAACGTCCGTATCGATCGCTATACTGTTCTTTCAACAATATACAAAAATTCTTCGAATATTGCGGCATCCTAGAATCACTGAATATTCTTCCGTTGAGCGATAGACGACTCGTTAAGAAAATGTCAGCTATTTTAATCGTGGAATATCAAAATATTCTCGTAGTAAATATTGTTCCAGAAAATATCAAGCTCTCGCCTTCAATATATCGATTTTCGATATAATCTCGTCACTCGACATAGGGTTATATAATTGTTGTAATATTAGCTAATGTCAAGATGAGATGTTTTTCTTTTAAACAATTTTAATCCCCCCCTCCCTTCCCCGGGGGCGAATTTATCATGCGTAGATTCTCGATGTGGCGAACGAATTTCTCCGCGGATAATTTTTTTCCCAACGATCGTAAAAAATTGTTACTTGCCGGATTAAGTTCAGATTTATAGATTCAGCTCCGTTTCCGCATACCTCCGCAAAACGAAATGCGTTTCGAGATTCTACTCTCACCCTTATTAATATTCCACCTTCTCACCAAGTTGCTTTACATACATATGCGCGTATACTCGAGGTGTATCGCGAGGTGCACCGGGTGTTTTCTGTTAGATGCATATTGCCCCCGCACAGTTTCCGAACCTTAATCGTGTATATTAAAGTTCTATTTCTTAGGATAGCGACAGCGCGTTTTACGGCAGGTTGAAGCAACAAATTACGACGTGACTTTACGTTTTTCTAAAGTTTTTCGCGTTTCCCCGCGTAATTCGCGTTTTTCTACAAGTGATGTCAGACCAAATAAATAATAGCAAATTGGTTACAACATTTCATTTGTCGAACAATTTCAAGTCGACGTGTTTCCTGGGCTAAAAGTTAATTCAAGGCATTTGTCTTCCGCTTTCAACATCGCAAATTGGATTTCAGACGGAACTTTCGCCAAGACGAAGACTACGCGTGATTAATTGGAAAATAAATAATCCCATTAGCCCTTTGCACTTTTGATATTTTATTCCTCAGCTAAATCATTTAGCATTAAACAGTCCGCCGATTGTAGTACATCTCGCGTCTTTTGAACGCCCTGTTTGCGTTGCTGTCAATTACGGAAACTATTACACAATGAAATAAAACGCAAAGACAATTCGTTAAAAGAGCAATTTATCGCGAACAATGGATATTTATCTAATTGAAAGCTGATATGATTTGCGACTCTCCGAAATAATGTATTTTAATTTATATTTATATTTCACGTTCATATGGAACATGACAATGCCGTACATGGGAATTTAATTTTATTTACTCACAATGTATTTTCGTGTTACTCGAAAACATATTTTTCGATTTA
This sequence comes from Tetramorium simillimum, assembly GCA_011636635.1. Lineage (NCBI taxonomy): Eukaryota > Metazoa > Arthropoda > Insecta > Hymenoptera > Formicidae > Tetramorium > Tetramorium simillimum. The sequence continues at coordinate 14,473 of VBVQ01000719.1, read as the reverse complement.
CGCCGGAAGAAAATCGTATTATCGCTTTTTGTCATATCGGCATTTACCACCACGCTGACGTCAGAGCTTCCGTAAATTTATATTTGTCGCGGATAAATCTGTCCTTTAAAAAAAAAACTCACAATTCGCCAATCACCGATGCCAATCGGCGCGTTACGAAACTATCGACCGCAAAAGATTATCCACCGATAATACGGTTTGATTGCCGATACAAAATTTAAAGT
>VBVQ01000719.1:0-10578 GCA_011636635.1 Tetramorium simillimum | reverse complement strand
AAGGAACATGCAGGGGGGGGGGGCATCCGGGGGCTGGATTTATCGCGCGACACCTGCGCGCCTGACAACAGCACGAATGCGATACGAACTCCGAAGAATGTCTCGTTCTTTGGAAAAATTTTCAGAGAGAACGTCGGAACTTAAGGAAATCTATCGCCAACTTACGGAAATCAGTCAAACTAAATAACTTTCCGACGTAATGGGGTTGAGTTATAACGAAGATTAGCAAACAATTCTGTCGTCCCCGCGCGAAAGTTGCCGCCGCGACGATTACTGTTATTTACATATTTAATGTCTCCTGATTGCTTATTTCATTATTACATTCCTCGAGGAACGGTCTTAATTTCGTGCACACGTGGTCGGTAACTGGGGATTCGGAGATCCGGAAATCTTGATAATCCGAACATGTCGTTGCATTAACTAGTTCGGATTATGGGGCTCGTACTGTATCTGCGTAAAGCCGGGCGTAGAAAGACGATGCTGCGAGCAGTAAAGTCTTGATTTCACCAATCTTCTTCCAGGCACAGATAACGTCCGTTTAAATACCTTTTCGAATACAGTTCCGATTGCGTCGACGTTCATTAACGACCGTTTAAATCGTCAATCAATCGTGCGGATGTTAAGGAAATTGAAGTTCACTATTAATCAATCGTTTATCGTGAGACCCGTCTTGTCTCTCAATTAAAACGTTATTTTAATACTAATGCTGCTCCCCTCCATTTTGAGATTATTGGAAATTTTCTGTCGAGGGAATAGGGGAAGTTTACGAAGAATTATGATTCCTCCTATCTATTTACAAAGCACCTTCGCAGAGACCTACTTTCCTTTTTTCTAGCTGCATTATTGCGAAAATAATACTTTCATTCTTTTCATCTGTGCTCGCGGAGCTCTCCAACACGTTTCTTTCATTCTTCCTTCCTTCTCGTCATTACTTGTTTTATTTCAAGTGTAGCTACCGTAATAAGGTGCACATAAAAGAATGGACCCCCATCACGCCGCTGGCAAATGGACGTTCCTCAATTTTTGCAATGTTTTTCGTAGCAAGAAACTTCGCTAGCCTGGATTACAGCTTGTACACTTCTTTTCCATAGACAGCGTATCTACAGCTAAATGTTTAATTACTGCGAGGGAAACGAATAATCTGGCAAATAAATTTTCCGGTAATATAAAATTTTCAAATGTAAAATAAAGGATAGAATCAAGGCTTACCAGATATGTTCAAACATCTGTTTCATTGGTTGAGAAAGAAAACGACAATAGCAATGAAAGGACTCGCTGCAATGCGACGGAGAATCGACGGTATTAGTTCGACGCGTCCAGAATCGTTTAAAGTTTCGTATAGTATTCCCGCCGAATACCGCACATCACACTAGTTTAGAATTAATGCCGCATTTCGCGGAACGATATTGGACTTTGTGTCGATTTACTTGCTCTCTTGAACGACAACGTCAAGCTTGCTCAGAACTACCGATATACACGGCGTCATGTTTAGGGGTGGAAAATTGCTCATCTCCTGTTTGGAAGCGAGTTGCGCCAACAACGCCACTTTCAAGTAAGAGAGAGCACCGGGGTAGAAAGGAGAGGATTAAAGGGAGACGGAGGAAGTTGGAGAGGAGGAAAATGGAGCGAGGAAATGCGAATGAAGACGAAGGTTTTCGGATAGGAGAGATATTTCATTATCGCCGCGCGGTAACGAAGAAGCCAGTCAGGAAGAATGCCATCTCAGTTTACTTTTCTGGATAGAGCGATTTTTCTTCATTTTTGAGACAAAAAAGTAATTTGCCTGTCCTCTGCATAGCAATGAGTTTGTCTTGCATTATAATAATCGGAACATATTTATCGCGCAAATAATGGGGAAATTGTGTTTTATGTACATGTATTAAAAGCAATTTTTCAGAAAGCGGATGATAATTTCGCAAACTCCTTTTAGTACTTTGGACTTTAAATGCCTTTGTTATGATTTATTTAGACTTCAATTTACCTATTTCCTTCTTGTCGTAAATCGTAAGTTTCATTATAACTTAACAATATTGAAATTCTATCTCCGGATTTGTAGAATATTATTTATTACGCAATAACGTAATAACGTTCTTTATCGTTTCAACGTCAAGATTCTTAATATTTCGTAATGAACACGAATAATTCACGCTCTCGTTGTGCTGCAATTTAATGAATTTATGCTTTAATCGAATACTTATCACCTAAAAATTTTAAGGAAGATCTTATTTGCACAGAGAGTACAACTCGATTATAGTCAAATATATTTCTAAGAAGATATGTAATTTGCATATGTAAATATTCATTATTTCACGAAATTTAAAATTATAATTCAACGTGTTAAATTATAATATAAGTCAACGTGTTATCGTTTCTCTCGATTAAATAATTCATGGATGAGAACCTCTATAATTTTTTTAAAAATACCTCTTAAATATAAACAAGGAAGACAAAGAAAGAGGGAGAGAAGGGGAGAAAGATAAGAGAGAATTTTTGCTAGAGAGAGGTATAAATATTTACGTATCCTCGCGGCTTCAATTATTCGCCAGGTATTACGATATACGGCGGCTTGTTTTCACTTTACCCTTGTTTTCGTTAGAGCAGTTTTCGTTCCCTTAGTCGCGCCGAGATCGATAGGGGCGATCCCGAGGGAGTGACAGATGCGATATCATCAGGGAAACGTATTCGTCCGGCTAAACGACAGAGAGCTCTCACGACGTGTCGCTTCCCGGTGATCTTTCTCCCGACCGGCGTCTGTGGCTCAGCGGCCGATTGGGGCTACGACGGGGTCGCTATATAAGCCGGAAAGACGTAAGGCGGCCGAAGCTTCGGGGATTTCTTTTCCGCGTGATATACTGCGCGCGACGATGCATCGCCGCGTGCTGATGCACGTAGAGAGAGCCCCGCTCTGCTCTGCTGGGATATCTGCCCCGACCAGATAGACCTAGTTTCACAAAAGTTATCCACTCCTTCGTCAAAGTTAGAGGCCCCGAGCCCCGGCGAGTGCCTGTCGTAAAGCGTCTCTCAGACCATCAATATTTACTGTCGGCCAAAGTATTGACAATACCACCCCAGTAATTAGCCGCGGAACTGCCGCGAGGCATGTAAACGACGGACGTGCGTTGTCAATATCTTCAGTTCACGCCAGTTCACGCCGAGTCATGATAAGACTTTGCGTTGCCTGTACAATGTTGTTCCGAAGGAAACGTGCTGTCAGGGCGTGACAAAAGCCTCTTCACTGTTTATGCGAAAATTCGCGAACAATGATTTGCCGAACCTACGTTCAGGATTAATGCACCAGGCCATGTATTCGAGTGAAAATATGTTCGAAAAATTGTTTTATGATGATGCTTCAATAGAACTTTTTGACCGAATTCGTATTTGAGTGGAAATTGCATTTCAGTTTTTAAATTACGAGAGTTTAATTTTTTATTTTCATGCCAGGTAATTTGTAAAGTAGAAATGAAAATTTTTTTCATTTTTTAATTCGAAACCGTTCAAATATCGTTTGAAAATATAGTCGCTAAAATTTATTCAATTTTAGTAGTTTACAATGCAAGGATATTGAGACTATATTATCAAAACAAAAATTATTTTAAAAATTCGTTAGCATGGGAAATACGGTTGCGGGAAATACGCTCGCGCGGGAAAATGTGTCCGTTGTACTTTACGTATCCTCTGAAATATATTTACCGAAGTATTTAGAATTTATGAGGTATATAAAACGGTCTATTTTATATTTATTAAACCACTTTATAACTGTTGTTTGCAAGGTGCAGGTAAGATATATGCCTTTAGGCGCTACAAAGTTGTTATTACCGGCATATTGAAAATAAATATCGACCGCTTAAGGGAAACTGGGTAACCATTCTTCCCCATTCCTTTCGCTCTCTCGCGGCATCTGTTACCGGACTCTATATTTTCGTCTGAAAAATTTCAAAAACTTTTATTCCACGGGTTTGCATTTCCTCCCCGGCAAATTTAATTTCCACTTTCCCCCGGGTATCGCGGAAATACCATCGATTTTTAATTTGCCCCGGCGAACTTCTAGAAGTTTACTTTCCCCGATCGAACTCCCAATTATTGTTTGCGTTGTAGTAACTTTTGCAATCATTCACGCATATACAGCTTTGGCCCTGTTCGATCGCATTTCCCTTCGTTTTCAATCTAAGTTTTAATTTAGGCAACCTCTTATTGCATTCTTAAAGGCGAAGCCTTAACCCGAATAAATCTCGTTATCATTAATTTAGTTCAGCCACTCGTTTGACTACGACTTTATCGCCACTTGGAACTCTCGAAAAATATACGGCGAATTTTTTCAGCCGAAAGTGGCAGAAGTAGATTTCTCTTTTCTCAAAACTTTGCGAGCAAACGTCAAATCACTCTTGATTATGTGTCGACAACTGAACAGGCATTTTAAACCTACGCAAAGATATATGAACGTCACGCAACCGCAACTGCATTTACGTTCGTAGTTCGCGCTTCCGATTTGATTAACCGAGGTAGCATTAAGTAGCATTACGTGTACGCGGGGGTGGGCATGATCGATGCGGGCGTCATACTTTTTATTTTACAGAGCCGCGGGCGTGAAATTTATCACGTCGCTATCTCCGATAAAAATATCCGTATCTTTCATTCACCATAAATCAGATTGTAACACGCTCATCCATTCATAATTCATAAGAGAGAGAGCTATTTTTATCTATTTGCTTTATGTTCTCTATTGCACCGTCGCGGAACTACACAGTCAATTATGTACGAATTAATTATTAATGCCTATTTTATAATTATACGAGATCTTCGTGCTACCTGAGCAAAGTGATTTAATTAAAATTTATATAATTACATTACGTGCGTCATTTTAAAGTAAAACGGAAATCTAAATGGAAAATAGTGAAGAACGAACAATATGAAAGTAACGAAAATCTCGTATTATATCATGGTTAAAAGCGTGATTATAATATTTTCGTATTAAATATACGAATATACATCTCAATAATTATTATAAAAATATTTTTTATTCCTAGAAAGGTATTAGTTCAAGAATTAATCGAGATAATGAAGATTGCAAAAAGTCAAAACGGAAAAAACGTCGGATCAAATTTTCATTAAGGAAAAACTAATTTCAATTTTCATCAGGGAAGCGTAGAGCCTGATCATATATACACATCAAATAGATGCTTCGGGGCAAATTGCGCGAGATCTCTTGTTTAAAGATTTGTTTTTTAATAATTTCTCTCTTGAATAGTGTAAACTAATGTAAAGACTTCGAATTAATTTCTGAGGACTATCGAAATATAGACAGTCAGCTTGCTTTGCTTATCTTTCGCAATAAAGGTTATGTACATTGATAAGAAATATTGGTGCTTTTATTTTAGAAATGATATCGAGAAATGTAACGTTAACTCATCTTCTAATGGAGTTTCTAGCTCGAGTAATTTTTTGTTAGTCTATAAAATAATTCTAAAATATACATATATAATGAAATATATAATCAGATTTAATTATAGAAATAGCGTTTGGTAGGTAATCGGTAGGAATTTTTTGTTAATAACTCGAAATTCTTTTCTTAGACATTTAATTGCTCGCCGTTTTCTTTCACAATTTTCCTGGTTCCCAATATTAAATATTTTACCGATTTAACAAAGCACTAAAGTAAAATTCTTGCGAAATTAAAGTCTTTTTAAAACTAAGCGAAGAATAAGATGATAATTCCGCCATTTATTTGCGAAAGATCTTCTTTAAGCTTCGTCTTTTTTAATGTCTTTAACAAACTACAAGCACGCTCTTGGACTTTTTAATGCGCGAGAAGCTATTCATCTTCCATCGCTTGTATCCGAAAAGAAAGCTTCCACGGTTTTGTTTTTCACGGAGCGTGTACGGAGCTTCTTAAACATTTTTCTTATCTTGAACTGTCAACAATTAGTCATAGAAATAACGGCAATTGCCCACCGAGAAGGCAACAATCTCTCCGCTAACGGGGAGCAGTTGCGGAAAATGGTAATTTCGCGGCACCCTTTGAAACGCGGTCGGCGCGGAGGAATGATGTAAGAGACCAACGTTAGACCAACCTTTTATCGATGTCAAAATACAAATCGCGGGAGCTTATACTCCGGTAGTCGCTATTGCTGGAAATATTCTCGGAGGATGAAAGAGAGCGGACGAAGAGGATGCGGCAGTACCGGGAGGATGCGCGATCTTGCAAGCAGAGACGTCGTTGAGCGTTACAAGAGAAATATGTAATGACGGACGAGCATTGGGACAAGCAGTGAACAAAGGCTTTACGCTATCCGAGTTCTTTGTTGCCATTGTACGTTAAGACCGCCGTGAAAAGGCTCTTTTATTTGTCGAGAACGTATTTAAAGTGTAGTGTCATCGGGCGAGCTTCGTGCACCACTTTGAAAAATTATCCTGCCCTGTTCGACGACGCGTTCTCATACATCATCGTGACGTAATAAAAGACATAAACTCTCCCCGATGTGTATTGCCTTTCAAATAGAACGGTTTATAATAGAAACGTTTACTAAAGGCGACTCTCTTTCTGTGAGGAAAACAAAGGTCGGAATGCGACGGGTCCACCGAGATGATTTAACGTTCGGAAAATTCTAAATTAACGTGTGCGGTTATTTCCTGCTGTTTCCGAATTGTTTCTGCAGTAGATAATCTTCCGATACAATTTGTCTTGTATAGCGGTAGCTGTCTGCACTCTGCGGTGAACTCTCGCTCCGTTTTGCTCGTGTTCTTTGTCTTGAAAATAATGGCATATGGGACGTAAAAGGGCAGGCATTTTGCGGGTAAATCCGATCTGGGTACAAAAGGGCTTTGCAAAATCCAATCCGTGAAATTCTAAGCGACGGCTCATCCCACTTGGTCCACTTGGTCGCACTTGTGCAAATAGCGCTAAAAGCGTCCAGACTCATAAATTATTCGCGTAAGAACGTCGAGCCGAAGTCGCTACCTGTTGAAGCCTTTGGCGCACCAATATCCAGATTTCTTCGAGAGCCTTTTTAAGTCGTAACGAAGCCGGACAATGCATATTCATTTCAGGATCGCTCCGTTTCTTCATCGATCCGACGATTTTATCTTTCGTGCCAAGATTAAAGGTCCTCAGCTCAAAGATTAAACATCCGAATGTATAAATTATGCGCGGTTCTAGAGATATATACATATATAAAAAGAGTGTTAATGCTTTGCTTTTAGAACCTTTTCTATTTTAAAAATGCATGATAAATGTACCCTCTAATAATGAATCACTAATTATCAGTGTATAACTGCTATATCAAGTAATGATAAGTATATACTACTGGTAATTAGTGGTTAGTGAGTGAAGTTTTCACTGCTTGATGCAGTAGAATTATAGTGATGCTCAATCGTACTGTGCGTGACGCGCGCAGCGTCACGCGTGACTATAATTACTGTTTATCAGTGAAAAATAAATTCGCTGACAAAATCAGTCAAATTTCCACTAATTCATTTTTAGAAAGTAAACTGATGGATCGATGCACTATTAAACAAACTACGAAATGAATCAGTCAATGAAAAGTATCGATACAATCTTTCAGGAGGAATGGAGGAGAAATTTTTGAAATTTCTGACATTCCGTATATATATATATATATATATATATATATATTTATTTCTTTTTCTTTTCTTACATCATTATTTGACACATGGCATGCGAGAGCTTGATATTTTCAAATTTGTACGAAAATGTGCTGCACGCGAGTCACAAGAGCTCGGAAAGGGAAATGTGCGAAACGTCAAGTCACGGAGCGTAACATTGTGTGTTTACGTCGTTACGTGCATATAATTATATAGGCGGGCGTATATCGCGTGCGGCAAGTAGTAATTTTCTTAACGCGATTTTTCGCGAACGTAGCGATGTGAAATGCGTGCTCCTCTCACGTTTCAGACCTTTAACATCGCGCCTTGAGCATATTCCTGACACCGACGAGGCATCGTTCTCTCAATTTTTTCTCCCTGACGAGGATATGTTTACATCCTCTTAATATAGTCGGCCGCTCATTTACAAGTATATAGGATTTCACGGACAAGACCATATTTAATTGCAAAGAGCTTGGCTCTATTCATAAATTGGAATTACGAAAGTCTCTCGTTCATAAAAAGTCCTATGTTTTTAAAATGGAGTAAGGAACTAATATTCGAAGTTTTATGTACGAAAATAATTAAAAATATTCAAATTGATTATTATACAAGCGGGAATTTAATTTAACGCTCGATTAGATTGAAAACGTCGGAAAACTGGACTTTCTGGTACAGAAAAGTGTAACTGACAGGATCTCATTTCTCAATTAATTATCGGGTTTTTTCTCAATAAGAATTCAATTTAATGTTTAATTCATTAGTTACTTTACATTGTGATAAAAATAGCCGAATTAAGTCTGAAATTTATAAATAGTAAAAATGTATTTCTTTTTTAATCATCATATATATTTTTATCTCAAATATTACATCTCGAGTAGATTTTTATCTAAAAATTCTAATCGTATTATGAAATGTTGTTTAAAACTCTGTGGAGCTTTTAAAAAACTACGGTTTTCGTGATAAATATTGTGAATTTTTCAGTATATTTGAAATGCGTATATTTGGAAAAAATTCCATTTGTAGTCTTTTGACACAAATTTCCACTTATCCCATACTTGAGGACGCTTTCTTATATTTATTTTTTCCCGAAACTTTGTTGAAATTGTTCACGACAGTCTCCAAACATTTGCCGAACACTCGAAGTTTTAGACGGGTAGGCAAACGGACAACTAGACAGGCACACATATGTAGATAAATCGACAGTATTGAGCGCGCCAATAAAGCGATAACGGCTTAACTTCCGCATCGTATAAATGCGTTTCAGTTCGATTATTCATATCTCTGCCGGGTTTGAAATCGGGATACGATTATGCGAGACGTTTGCGAGCCGGGCCCGTGCGCGCGCGCGCGCGCGCGCGCGTGTTCGCCAGGAGTTGGCACGATGTATTTATAAAAAGAAAGAGGCGTTCCCGCCACTTCGCCAAGTAAAAGGGTAAAAAGCGATGCTTTCACGAGATTACAGGAGACGTACGTCGATACGATTGACGTAGCCCCGTCCAATTTTAGCATTACAGAGAGATACGGCTATAGCCCGTATTATCTCCGCATTAAATCGAACCGGTTTTCGTATTCCGTGCCGCGACCGTCTTTCGCGTCTGCAGGCCGCCAGCGCGTATCGCACTGTCCTCGGATATCAGAATTTTCAGCCGCGCAGCCGCGCGACAAGGCGTAAAGTTTTGCATAAATCTTCGCGCGCGTCCGCGCGGATTACGATCGGAAAAATCCGCGAATTGCCTTCTCTGCCCTCACGTCTCGTCGTCACTTTCTGCCGCGAATACGTTAGATCTTCGTTTAATTGTAAATTCACAAACGCCTTCGGTAGAAGACCCTTTTATCTTTTACTGAAACATTTCCAGGAATTTTCGAGGGTATTATCGTCATAAACAGTAATTAACGATTTAATCGTTCTTAAAAACTAGCGTAATTTACTTTACGAAGATTTTATTGTAATTGCGAAATCCGACGCCGTTGGGAGTAATTACAGAGAGTCGTGCGATAAATCCGATGACTTTGTCGAAAACACGGTAGTACCTTAGAAAGGGGAGAAGAGAAATGTTTTTCTCGTTACGCTGCATCGCCGCGCGACTGCGAGGGGTGGCGGATTGACAAATGCCTGAATTTAAATAACGAGATGAGGAAAATGGATCAGGGCCGGTTTTTCCAACTTCTTGGTAAGCTAAACTAATAGTTAAGTCGTATGTCTGAACTTGTCTAATTTGAAGATAAGACAAAGACAAACGTATGATTTAACTATCAGTTAGCTTATCGAGAAGTTGGAAAAATCGGTCCTTAACTATGATTTAACTGTTAGTTAGCTTACCAAGAAGTTGGAAAAACCGGCGCTGAGAGAAAAATATAGTTACTTTTGGCCTCAATCATAATTTTATAATATTTCTAACACAAAATATGACAAACTTAACTATATGCATCATTATGCTAACCATAATTATCGTTAGAAATATTATAAAATTGTAGTTGAGGCCAAAAGTAACTATATTTTTCCCTCAGTGCAAGAAGTTGGAAAAACCGGTCCAGTGATATATTAATTAGAGGTATATATATCTCGGAATAATCTTTTTGAGATATTTTCTAAAAATTACCCGACGTCCGCAGTAGAAATTCGCGTTCCAAATTACGAACGTCGCGAAAAAAATAGCGAAGATAAACGAACCTTTTCGAAAAAGCTTCATTGGCACAGATGTGCTTTAAAAAAAATATGGGAAGAACATTTACGAGAATTGCGTATCCTCGACGTTTTCCCACGTGCGAGCCCGGATCCCCCGAGCGGGAAGCGCGATTCCCCGCGAGTCCGCGGGTATCGCTGGCGACGGGGGACGAAAAACACGCGAAAAATTATTTTCGCCCGTTTTTCACATTGCCCCCGCGGGCAAGGAGAGGCAGTTCCGGCCCGTTCCGGTTGTGCGAGCGTTTCCTCGTTAGCGCTCACAAACGCGAGATCAATCAGTAAACGAGCTC
>VBVQ01000718.1:0-49614 GCA_011636635.1 Tetramorium simillimum | reverse complement strand
CTTCTGTGTGCAGCTGCAAGTTCGTTGCACTTCTCTCTCTCTCTCTCTCTCTCTCTCCCTCTCGGTGGCTCGACGGAAGGGCGCGTCGTATGAAAACTACCCCGCTCTCGGTGAGGAACGGACACACCGGTTTTCCTCCGGTGGCGAGGGGTGAGAAGAAAGGGTAAAAGAGAAAGAGAGAGAGAGAGAAAAAAGGCGGGGTGCACGCAAAGTGGGAGGGAGGGGAGAAACTGGACTGCGACGACGAGGAGAAGCAGGGAAAGGGTGGCGGAACAGCGGCTAGAGCAAAGTGCAGGATAGTGGGGTAGATCCTATCGCCGCGCGCGAACAGCCTGCCTCGAATGCGCGTTTCGCCAATTTCGTCATGGCACGGCACGTCCTGCGGCGGGATTCCGCGCACCTGAGACACCTCCTGGGAACGCTGTCGGGACGCCAGACGGAGTTGACGGACGGCCGGGACGCGGCGGTGCACGCCGCCGAGGATGGTCGCGCACTTTCGAGCTCTTGAAGCACTATCGCGATCGATTGTCGTCGGTGGACGGCGTTCAGTCCTGCCGGGCCAGACGAGCCCGGTGGGTGCCGGTGGCGAGGCACCGTCGTCCTCTCTCGGAGCTGCTCACTCGCCACGCTGGACCCGGAATTGGAGAGGCGAGCGTCTGGACCCGCGACGAGGGACGGGGAGAATCATATCACTCTCTCGCCTTCTTTCTCTCTCACCCTTTCTCATTCTCTTACGTAGGAGCCGCGACGCAGACGCCGCGAATGCCCAACGTCGTCGTTCTCACCCCGTTCGCGGGAATCTGCGTCCCGTTCAAATTCATTGCCATGAGGTGGGCGAGGATGAAGGTGGAAATCTCGTAACAGATTTGTCGCGACGCGACGGGAAGGGGTAGAAACGCACGAAACGCGGTGGGGATCGGCAGGACCGAATTGAGACGGTTTGGATCCTGGCTCGAGACGAAGAAATCTCCTGTCCCCATGGGATTCTGATGACATGGGGAGCGTAGAAAGCTTTTCTGGAATTTATAAAAATATTGTAATCTGTACTGGATCTAACCAGACGCTGGATAAATAATAATGCTGTAATTTTGAGTCGGAAATCTACAATTAAGAAACAGAAGAGAATTCCCGCGAGTCTCAAATTAGAGTTCCCATGCCGCAAGATCAGCGAAATCCTTGTTTGGCTTGAGGGCTGAAACTCGTCACGACGATCTTCTAAGCCGAGAGACAGCAGCCACACGTTCCGCGACGTTACCGGCGACGGAGGTGTCGGAGGGGGTAATCCGCCCCTGAGGGTGAAAACGTCGAGAACGTCGGGGCGAGCTCGCGCAGAAGCCGCTCGATAAAGGCCGTTTCTCACCCCCTAATCTCCCCTTCCTTCCCCCCCTCGACCCTGCCCTACAAACGAGAAATCTAGTGTAGTAGGACTCGCACACTCGGGCTACTGGGCTACGCTTGCGTCGTGCCGGTCAAACACGCCGATGTGTGTAAAGTACGACGCGATCCTGAATGGGCTTGCATCTCGCTGAGAGATATGTTGCCGAGGCACGTTCTTCCGGCTACCACAATACATCTCGAGGGAGCGAGGGAGGCTGCACTGAGAGGAAAATATTTTGGACCCAACTATAATTTTATAATATTTCTAACATGAAATATGATCACCTTAACTATATGCATCATTATGTTAATCATAATTATCATTAGAAATATTATAAAATTGTGGTTGGGTCCAAAAGTAACTAAATTCTTCTTTCAGTGTGGCATCGAAAGCGAACAAAAGCGAGAAACGCGTCCAGCTTCGCAAATGTATAAATAAAAAATATAATAATTTTTCCTTCTATATATAATTTTCTCCTATAATTGCACAATATAATTACAGTGCACTAAAAAAGATTCTGGTTGAAAACGAACGAATCAGAAAATCTTGTAGGATTGATCAAATATTCTGGTTATTATAATAGAAATTCTGGTTATTATTAAGTTATAAAATATTGATTTCTATTATAATAACAAGAATATTTGATCAATCCTACAAGATTTTCTGATTCCGTTTTCAGCCAGACTTTTTTTCCGTGTATAATATTACAATTAAAATAATAATTTCTTCTTCTACAATATTCTCTTATTTATACGCGAAATAAATTTGGTACCGCGAGTACTCGTTATTTACTCGATATTTACCCTACGTTTACTAATTGATGATGAAACACGATATTACCTCGTTAACTCGGTCCATCATGAATCTCGAAGAGAGAACGTTGGAAATCGCGACAATTGGGACCGGGTTTGCACGTAAAAGAGCCAACGGCTCTCAATTTCACGTCGAAATTCACGTGCGCGGATGGATATCGTTCTGATAACTATCTGCGATACCTGCGGGCGAATTAACGTCAACGAGGATCGATTCGTCGACGTCCGTTATAGCTTGCTATCAGACGCCGCATATTCATTTGCACGATGGGATATATTTACGTCCCGGGACGTAAATACATCCGACTTCATTACGCGGAGATCGTCACCACGTAACGTAATAATAACGATGTATAATTTGCTCGTCGTGCTAATTTCGCCTCATTAATGCGTCAATGTGAAACGTTACCCACTTAACGACGCGAATAAAGGAAGATGACATCATTTTGGTGTGTTTTAAGGGAGGAACGCGAGAAATAGCTACCTCGACATGTACTCTTCGTCATTGTCATTCCGCTTATCCAATTTTATATCATAGACACGAATATCCACTCTGCAGTTGAAACAGGCGCTCGAGGGACATGAATTTTTGGAGATCCAATGGATTTTTTAAAATCTGGCCAAACTTTATAAAATCTACCCAAGCTGCAAACAAACACGAAAATGTTAGATTGATCGCGGAAAGCAATACTTTAAGAAATCCCATAAAATATTTTCCTTACATTGTTAAACAGAATAATCCATTACTTTCGCTTTTCACTCTCGAGATTTTCTGTACACTCAATCTTTAAAAATGATCAATCTTTTTAACCAAAATAATCTTAAAACAAAAGGAAAATGTAAAACATTTCTCTTGTTATTTAAACCTGTTATTTAAACCTGTTATTTAAACCTTTAAACCAGAACATTTTTATACTCTTAAATGAATTTCGCATTGCTGCGTTCAGTGATTAATCTAATAATACAGGTATGGTGTATACGTGCATAATATTATACGTCACCCCGTGTGCGGGCAATTACGTCGACGCGTTTCAAAATTATATTCATCATTTACGTAGAAAATCAGAAACGTAGATTACTTTATTTATAACAAAAAATATATAATTGTATACATAATTATAATACTAAATTACATCTATGTAATCTATTAATATTTTATATTGTTTTTTTATGTAAACTATTAATATTTTATATTGGTTTTTTTACATCGAAATTAATTCTCATACACAGACAATACAATATATTTCTGACGTAAGGACATAAATATTTATCAATGTCAATACAAAAATGGAAGTAATACTGTAATATCACCATAATCGCTTTTCCTCGCAATATAAAAGCGCTCGTCGTCAGCTATTGATGTTTCAATTTTTCCTCTACAGCGGAAGCCTTCTTTTCAGCGGGAACATTGCAGATCAACATCAAACCGAGGAGTACCAGGGAAGTTCCGCACCACCAGGTCAATGAAGTGGATTCGTCAAACACGATGGAGCCTACGAAAGCCTTCAACGAGCACGAGAGGTATTTATAAAATTTACAACAATGCGCTTTAAAGTAATGTAATCGGGGCTTCCGATATCTCGCCGTGTTTCTCGATTATTAATTAAATTTATGTTATCGAAACTAATGCATTTAAGTTTCACCCTTTCTTGTGGAAATAAAAACACAAGAGCTACGAAAAACACACAGAAGCTGTAGGATGTTTTAAAAAATATTTATGTTTCTCATCGGTTTTAGATCTTTCGACCAAACTCTTTTTTCCTGTTATTGCAGTTTTCGAATTAGATACATTCTGCGGAAATATAAAGTCTTCTATTATTTTTCGCACTTTAAAATTGTTTATGAAAGAAAGTAAAATATTGGAGATCAATGTGATCGGCGAGCCACGTGTTTGACATGGGGCAATATATAGGACAAACTATATAGACATGGACATATAACTGCATCTTTATTTCTTGAGGATTATCAATTCGGTCACATTTTTAAGTTTAAAGCACCTACATCCTCACAAATCCAAACTTAATCTCGTAAATATTTAATTTCACGCCGACGCAATCGACATATGGTGTCGTTTTAGTAGCTATCGCGCGAAATCGATTTTCACGAAAGATTATAGAAAATTCTGTCGTAACGTGTAAAAGGAGAAAGACACATACTCCTCCGTTTCTGTTCATTTCCATTTAATAGATTAAAAAATGAATCAGAGCTTCGTTAATGTTTCACTTATAAGATGAATAATTTTTACAAGAGATAATTTTTACAGGATAGAATGGAAGGAAAGAGAATAGAATCCGTTCCGACAGATATAACGAACGCGTATAATTATTTGTATTATTCTAATAATAATTCCGGCGTAATGCATTTCCCAGCGTATAATGTAACGCTATCGAGATTGCGTTTCAATAGCGTGTATCATATCGTATAGTTCTCGTTCAATCGCCACGTACCTGCGCGCATATAATTGCTATGACCGCATTGTGCACACTCGCGGAATTGCGTCTAGTTTGCGAAACAACTTTCACTCTTTGCGAACCGACTCTCGGAAGTATATCGGCCCGCCGGTTATGGACGAATAATTGCCGCCGACAAATGCCCTTCTACAGATTATTTCTCTTCGCCGTTTCATACCATTATCGTTGTCAAAACTTTCTCAAAAATAAATAAATACCCAGCCCGATGTTGCGTCGACAGACTAATTTTTTTTTTCTACGATAAGCACGATGGATGGTCGTGTCCTGTCACGACCTATCATAACAAATTCTCCAATTCGAAGGCGACCTTTTCGTCGAGGAAAAGCCATCATTTATATCATAACTTTTTAATTTAATTAATTAAAATTTTTATTCATGCTTTTATAAATCACGAATTAAAAATTCTGTTGACGTAAAATTTTCTTAAAATTTAATTAAACAATATATGTTATTGTATTTATTTAAAATTTTCTGCATAAAAATTTATATATAGATTTTTCAATGACAAATTCTTAAATTTAAAGTCAATATTCCTTATTGGCAAAAAGCCATCATTGATATCTAACTTTCTAATTTGTTATTATTATAAGTTGTGAATTAAGATTTCATTAAAGTAAAATTCTCTTGAAACTTTAATTGAGGAATAATATTACATTAATTATTTAGAGCCTTGAAGCTTCTTTATTAAATTATTTTAATACAATTATTAACGTCTCGAGATTTTTGCTAAATAGGATTTAAGTCTGTAGAAGAATCTAACGTTGGGATTAAAGTCGCGAGAGGAAAGTTCGTGTTAATTCGTGTTGTCTAATGAAAAAAATTATTTACGAGATTAATTACAAAATTTAACAACTCACCGAACAAACATAGGTCGTAGCTGCACTGGCGACCGTTATCGGCAAAGAAGATCCGCTGGCATGAAGCGCTTTGACAAAAAACGTGCATCCTACGGTGTTGCACACGATCATAAAGATGAGAAGCGCTCCTTTTAGAACCAATGACGACTACCGCAAAAAAAGATAAACATGTAAACATTATAATACTCTACATCTTTATATTGTCCTTTACTTCTCGTTTCAAGTTTCTCTAACGTTTTTAATCTATTTTTAAATTTCAATCTTCAAACATAAATCGTCTCATGTAATAATCAATTTTAAAGCTGCATAATATAATAACGTGCTAATATTGTTAATTCAAACAATTTAAAACATTTAGAGGAACATTTTTAAATCTTAGAGAAACATATTTCCGTATATATTTTATACAAAAAATGCATAATGGTGCACATTGTAAATATTATCCTTCAAACTAAACTGTTGTTTTCCATTAACGTAAATCGAATCCTTGGATCATTTATGTCCGCGCTCCATTAAATCTTTAACAGACTTAGAAAATTCTGAAAAAAAATCTAGAAAGTGTTTATTGAAGTGTAAACTAAATGTTCCAACCGTTGATTGTAATAAAAGTTTATTTTAATATATAATTTTTATTGTTTTGTGAGGAGAAAACGCTCAAAAATCTTAGTTGAAATCACTCAGACAAAAATAGCCTAAGGATTCAGTTTGAAAGTTATAAACATTTATAACGTGTTTATATAGTAATGATAAATAATAATGATAAATATTTATAATATTATAAATTGCTTAATAATTAAATTTATTTCTTCAGAAAATCCCAAATTTAAATATAAATTCGAAATCAAAACTCGCGTCTGAAATCCACTTCATCTCTTTGCCGGCGATTCGAATCGGCCGCCAAACTCACCAATGACGACGCGTCAGCGCCACCGGCGAGTTTGCCCAAAAGACTACCGGCGGTCGCAAAAATTCCAGCGACGACCGCGAGATGCGCCCCGCCACCGACGCGTCCTTCCATATCGGTAGGCGATGCACGTGAACGTCCGGAAGTCGGCGACGTCGACGAGATCGGTGGGCCGTGCTCAAGGTCGTTCTCGCAGCCGAGGCTGCCGACAATGAGAGTGGAGAACGCGCGGAGAGCGGCGCCGCACCGTCCCCAGCTGATAAGATGCGCTCTCTTATCTGTTCCCGCGACCGAAATCGAGGAGCCACCTCGTAGACGACGACGAGGCCGCGATCGAGCGCGATCGCACAGCGGCACGGCCGCGAATGACGAAGAATGAGTCATCCGAGCACGCGCTTCGGCGCGTCGACGGCGCGAGCGCACAAATCGATCGCGATTTAACGGAAACGGAAGGGAAAACTCCTCTCGATTTGGAGGATCCGGTCATTCCGGAACTTTAATCGGGAAACGTCAATCACGTGACTGACGCGGGTCTTTCTTAGCATTCCGCTTCGATGATTGAATCGAATTTCGAAAATTTATATTGCGCTCGATACGTGATAACTTTTTAATTCAATTAATTAAAAATTTGATAAATGAGCAAAACGTTTTTCATTCTTATTCATAAGCGTTTATTACGTATTTATGGTAATTATAAATAAGTATTTTATAATTATAAACAATTATAAATAAATATAATATTTAATATTATATTATATTATATTAATATATTATGATATTATATTATATTATAATAATTATAAATAAGTATTATATATTAAATAATAAAAATCTTACGCCTATTTCTACCAATGTAGATTAACTTTAATTATGGTTTAATTTACTTTCTATCTTTCTCTAATTCTAAGAATTGGAAAAAGATACAAGATAAGATAGAAATGAACATTAATCGTTAAATTTGCTTCTTCTGGAAACAGAATTTAAATAAAAATTTAAAATTCGCGGTTTCTTCCGTTTCTTTGCCGCCATGATAAAAAATAAATTCGAGCATCTTACATTAGATTTTAAATTTCATTAGATCTGATGTATGTTTTGTGCAGAAGTATAGTTGTGAGAAAAGAAAAGTGGGACATTATCGCACGCGCTATCACACGTACAACATGACAATGCGTTTCTCGCGACAAGTCATACACACGTGACAGCGATAATGCCATGTAATTAAAGTTAGTCATACTTAATTAAAAACAAGTGTACGCTATATCGGGTGATGAACGGCACGAAGCGCGGCCCGGGAATCTGCCGATTTATGAAATCCAGCGGAGCGCGGAGCCAATTCACGCTTCGCCGATCAGCCCGTCCGCAGCTGGGAATTCCGAACGGCCGCGCGAGCGGACGGAGGGTGCACCCCGCTTATCGACCGGCTGGCGCAGAACGATTACGCAACAACGTTACTCCGGCGGGCGAGGCGGAAGTATCCGCTGCGAGGTATCGAGCCGATCGGCCGAACGTCGCGCGCGCGCGCGCGCGCCTACCTCCGTTCCGTTCATTCGCGATTCGAGCGAGCTGAAGCGAGCCGCGAGTCCGGTCGCTCGGGAATCTCCGGTGGCGGGGCGGAGGGCGGCGCGCGCCGAGCCCGGCCGAGGCCGGCCGAAGGCGGACGAGGTGCGGCGAGGCGTGCGCGGGCGCGATCTCTCGTGCAGGTAGTTTAAAAATGGCGACCGACAGGTAGACGGCTCCGCGGCTGCACGCGCTCGCAGGCACGGGGAACGCGCGCGCGAGCGTTTATTCTCGCCAGGCAGTGGCCGTCTCCGCTTGCGCAGATTATGCCGTGGACTGTCGCGTCGCGAATTCGGGCGCGAAGCGACGCGACGTGAATGAACCGCCCCCGCCGCCCGGGCCCGAGAGTGCGTCCGTCACCTCCTCGCTCCGTCGGTCGCTCGTCACATTCCGCTGGCGCGATCGCGATCGCGCTGGAAATAGGGGGAGAAGGAAAGCGGATCGCTGCCGCGTGCCGAGCCGCGCGTTTGCATACGTAAGTACAAACGAGATAAAAAAAAAGAGAGAGAGAGAGAGAGAGAGTGGATCCGTTTCCCCCCCGTCGATTTTCGGCGCATCGCTCAATCGCGCTGATCCGTCCCCGCGAGAATATCCCACCCCCACCCCCGCGCCTTTCTCACGTTCCCGTGAGATCCTGCGCGATACGCGCCTGGCTGGCCGCGCGTCCTGGCCTTGATCGCGCAACGGCTCCGGTTACCCTCCGAGAGCCGATGTAATTGGCAGGAAGTGGAGCCCGGCCTGCCTCGACGACGTGTGCGTTCAACGCGCTGCGCTCTTAATCGCGCGAGCGCGAGGGGCAGGAGGTGAAAGGGTGCGATGAATTTCCTGCTCTGCCTCTAGCGCCTTTCCGCACCTTTCCGTGATTGTGCGCAAAGTTGACCGGACGCCAGGCTCGATGTGCGATCAGCAAGTATCTCCCATGTATCTCTCATGCGTCACAGATTCGTCGGGAAAGCCGTCGTGTAGCCGATTGGAAATTCCTTCTTAGAAAGGAACACCGAGTGCCCCTGCTTTAACTGTTTTCTAAAAAAAATAATTAATTTCTCTTCCTGTTTAGTTCCTGTTTAGTTAGCGGGTTTCTCCTTTAAAGAGCGACAGCGCGATTTATTGAGCACCTGTGTGCTCGGCTCCCGTTTTTTCCACAAGTCTGCCTCCGAGATGTAAAACTTGTGCTTCGTGTGCCGAGCTTGTGGAATGTTTAAATATGTACACTCTTGAGCCAGTGACGCAACGTATTACCTGAGATTAAGGCTAGAATTTATTGCAGCGGTGTTACAGGCACGCATAGTCTATATACCTAACGGAGATTTTCTTTATATCGTTTGTAATCGAAGAGAAAATGTATAGAGAGGTTTCAGCAATTTCCGCTTGAATGCATTGTTATTCTGTTTACAAGATGTTAAAGAATTCTCAAGGTAGATGCACCGATCTCGTTTTTGTGTAAGAAGTATTTTTAGAGATGTACGGTTTTAAAGGAACACCCGTCGATGCGTGATAAATCATCGTTATTTCATAAAAAGCTTGTTTCTGTTGTCAGCGGGTACGAACATTTGTGCAAATATTATATATTTACTTACCTAAGTACTTGATAAGTTTGAGGGAGCACCTGGTTAAAATTTGCCATCATTCCCGCCAGATAACTCAGGAGGGATCAGTTAAGTTGCGTGTGCGTTATTGAAATAAGTGAAAATCTCCGATTACGCCAGAATGACGTCCGGTGTTTATCGAAAAATTTTTAATTATCTGAGAATGAGATCTTGGCTTTGCAAGCGTAAAGGTAAAGCCGCTGGATTTACATTACTTTTTTTTTAATTTTTTTTTCCAATTTTGTGATTGCCTTCTCAAAATACGTTTAAAATAGTGAAAGTAAAGATAAATGTGTGCTAGTTAACAAAGACGAACATGACCTATCAAGCGTTCGTGACACGTACATTTATTCTGGAATAAGTTCTTTTGGTCGCTCGATACAGTTGTACAAAAATGTATTATGTGTGTGTGGAGTGTGCATTTGCATAAATTATGTTTACGTTTCCTGATGTGTTGTTCTTTCTCTTTTGCCAACAGGTAAATATACCTGTAAAACCTATAAGCACCTAACAATGGAACACTCCGAGTTAGTAGCGGAGATGGTACACGTTGAAAGACTGACCACCCAAGAGCGGTTACACTTGGCACGTCATCGGAGACTTCAGCAATTGAAAGTGTGGAGGCAACGCGAGAAGGAATGGTTGCGGCACCAAACTAGGCATACGAGCAATAAGCGTCATATATACTTTAGCGACAGTGTTATGTTGTTGGAAGCCGCCGCAAGAAATGACATCGACGAAGGTAAGAAATTTTGCACATATGTTATTTTAAACACTGTGTGTCGGCGTGTTACGTCATCGACATTTATCTCTTTCCAGTAAGAAGGCTTTTAAAGAAGGGTGTAAATCCTGACTCGACGAACGAAGACGGTTTGACGGCGCTGCATCAGTGTTGCATAGATGACAATGAAGAGATGATGAAGCTGCTCATTGAATTTGGTGCTAATGTGAATGCGGAAGACAGTGAGAAATGGACACCGTTACACGCCGCTGCCACGTGTGGTCACTTGCATTTAGTCAAATACCTTATTGCCAGAGGTGCGAATTTATTAGCTGTTAATGCTGACGGCAATATGCCGTACGACATTTGTGAAGATGAAAAAACATTGGATTGTATCGAAGGTAATAAAAGATTTCAGACATACAGTGCGAATGGTAATGTGACGTAAAAGGTTTTACTTAAAAAAATTATACTTTTATAACGCAGGGGAGATGGCAAGGCGAGGGGTTACCCAAGAATTAATAGATGAAACTAGAGCTTCAACCGAGGTTCAAATGTTACGCGATTTGCAAAAGATTACTTCTTTAGGAGGAGATCTTGAATATAAAGACCATCAAGGTGCTACACCTGTACGTATATCTTTATACAGATTTATTAATTCGAGGGAAAAAAGAATCAAATTGCATTTTCATTTCAATTTTCATTACAGCTTCATATAGCAGCGGCAAATGGGTACTTACGAGTCGTGGAATTTCTTCTTGACCAACATGTATCAACAGATGTAGAGGACAATGACAAGTGGCAGCCAGTACATGCAGCCGCGTGTTGGGGACACGTAAGTTCAAATCCTTTTTTTACACAAATTATAGAATTATTAGAAATATATTTGTTAATGTTTATTGAAAGCAAATGTATTTTCCCATCTTTTTTATGTATATGCAATTACACAATTTTTTAAATATTTTAAATGTCATTTCAAGTCTTATACACAATTTTGTATTACAGTTGGAAGTACTTGAATTATTGGTACAAAACGGAGCAGACCTAAATGCAAAAAATAAACACGACGAAACTCCTGCGGGTAAGACTTGCTGATTTATTTCAATTATATTGCTTCATTCCCCTGTATTTTAATATTCTAATATGTTTCAGATATATGCGAAGATCCAGAAATTAGGGAGAGGATAGTGGAATTGAAAACGGAGCAGGAGAGTAAACGACTTCGTGAAGCGCAAGGACGTAGAGTACGCAGATCGCAAAGCATAAACACGCGCACACAAAGCGTACGTCGAACATCCATTCGAGACAAAGTTCTTACTACGAAAAAAGACGCTCAGGAAGAAACCCGCTTGAGGTTACAAGCGCAACAGGTACGACCAAAAAACGCGGGGAGGTAAAAATATCTTCCATATTTCTCCTACTCTCTCTCCTATATCTCTCTGAGATATAAATTAAAGCTGAACTTTTTAAAATATAAATAATGTGTAAAATATTAATTGATGTGGAATATTTCTTTTTCAGACGTATGTTAGCCCTCCTACGCCTAGTATTCCGCCGATGGAGAACAGTACGCAGGAGGTAGGGGACCACGAGACTGATTCCAGCGCGCTGACTTCAGCGGTGCGGAAAGGTCCCGAAGGAAAAGACAACGAGTCTTTTCTTCACGAAGATGTTGATAAAGATTCAGGTACATTCCATGTATACTTGCTTGCATTGGTTGTGGTTGAGTAGACTATTGTGGTAAATGGTAGCTTTGTGCGAAGAGACTTCCAAAAATATGTACCTCGATCATATGTGATTCAAGAATTGCACATATATACATGTACGTATATACGTGTACATCATGCTCATTTATAATTCATAATGCTCAAAAAACGTAGGAAAGTTAACGCGAGCATAAAATTTGAAGATTGTACATGAAGTTTTATATACATATATATATGCTATATACGTATATATAAAAGAATCATATTTATTAAACATTATAGAAAATTATTATGGCGAAAAAATAGAAAATTATTATAGAATAAAAATTATAGAGATGATTAATCTGTCTGAGAGTGCGGACAGTTTCTTGTTAAGTCTGACAAAAGCGCGTCTTTATATTTTTATATATCAATAAACAAAATTTTATATATACACTCTTAGAAAACAATTGAATTAATCCTAATGGATCAAACAGTCCGAAATATATAAATTATATACATAATCTGCTAATTGCAAAATCCCATAAATGTACTCTGTTAAATTCATTGTGTTAGCTGTCGATTATTTACC
Source organism: Tetramorium simillimum (assembly GCA_011636635.1). Classification (NCBI taxonomy): domain Eukaryota; kingdom Metazoa; phylum Arthropoda; class Insecta; order Hymenoptera; family Formicidae; genus Tetramorium; species Tetramorium simillimum. Next base: position 37,051 of record VBVQ01000718.1, on the reverse strand, counting down.
AGCTTTTTCTTTTTTTTCACTACTGCGTGCTCCTGAATAATTGCGAGGTTAGTTTTCTATGTCACTTTTCTATTTCTTTAATTATTATATTTCATGATCTGTACGATGCATTTAATTGCGTTATCTCTTTCGTATCATACATATCACACAGCGGCAGAAGTTACTTGCTCATGGTGTACGTAAAACGTATATCTACGTGTGCTACGCATAACACAATGCATTTTTCTCTCTGAGAATTGTTTTCACGTTAAAACGCACACATATACATGTACACACATTTCGCTTTATATTCATATCGAATCTCTTTGGCAAGGCCTAAGTGGTACTGGCTTCCTTAGCGTATCTTTGTGGACCGTTTTAGCAAAGCTTAGCGGCCACTGTGAGCGCAAGATAGAATAATAATCAAACGGATGTGGTATTTATTATAGATATGTCGAATATTGTTTTTGTAATTTCTTACATAAACTGGAGCCTAATCGATTTAGACAACTATATATCATGCTAGTAGGACGCACAATAAGTAGAATCGACAGATATATTATTCTACATTCTTTATACATATTGTACTATGCGCAAGTTTTCTGTAGAAAATAAAAGTATACAGGATGATTCTTAATTATATCACGGAGGGAAGAATTTAAAACAGGAAAGAGATCTCAACATGTAATTAAGAATCGCCCTATATATTTAGATGACTCTATTTGATAAATATTTTACTGGATAATATATATACGTCCGTAGTATAACGGACGGGTTTTTGAGCCTAAAGCATGACCTAAGGTTGATCGCAACTCTACCAATTTTTATGTATACCTGTCGTCGAATTCTACACACTACTTCGTATTAAAGGTTGAAAGCGAATTCTCTGCTAACCGGCGAATGCTTCGTATCTATTGTATCATGCGCTGGAGAAACGAGGGATCGCACACATCCCTCCGTTCATTGAAGCAGTCAATTTGAGAAGTAAAAAAAAGACAGACATATCAGACATAGCGAATATGAGCCATTGATGAGCGAATTTCCAACCGGATCTTTATGCTTGCGTTTACTAGACGACAACAAATACTCTAGATAAAAATGTAACATCACACTGTGTATCATTCAATAGTAGATTACGATCGCTAAATAATAACGCAAATAGATCGATCGTTCGTAGATCCAAACGTTGAAGAAACTCCATTCTAGCAAGATGCGAAGACGTACAGATATATCCATAGTCGTTGAACACCGCTCTTGTTCTTTGTAACATAACAGCCGTGTTTATCATATTCCTTCTTTCTCTCTGTCTATCTCTTCCACTCTCTCTTTCTCTCTTTCTCTTGTGTATTCATTGATTTTGCTTGCGTAAAACGCAACCGTTGAACCGTTTAGTAACAATACTGTGAACGTACACACCGATGTGCATATGATGGATCCTACTTGGTGCAATGTTTTACGAAAACGCTTGTTGCTGAAAGCATGTCCGGCTTGGCGCATGAGTCTCATAGTTGACAACCTTGGTTCTGTCTCCCTTTTTTTTTTAATTGTGATCAGTGCGCATAGGGATAGAAAGTTGGGTTGAGGTGGAGGGGCGGAAAAAGAGTTGGTGATCGCGTCGATCGAAAAGTCGGCACGCTTGACGGTTGGAAGTAGCATATTGGATTTACGTGTTTGCCTGACAGCAGTGACAGGGCCTGACCCGCTGGTCGGCAGCCAGCAGCAGTCGCCGATTTACTCCACGGACGCCGACACCAACGGCAAGATCAACATACACGTGTCAGTTGTTTTCGTGAAATCCCTGTCGGACCTGAAGAAGAAACGGGCGCAGAATCGGCACAAATCCGGCGGCCCCGTAGACGCGAACGGGAACGGCATCCCGATGCCGGTCTCGTCCATCTCCAATTCCGACCTGAGCACCGATGATTACACCCAGCGCTTCACTGGCAACACCAGTGAGATCGTGAGCGATAATCACTCGGAGAAGAGCTGCTGCACCGTCATGTAAAACGCGCCTATTAACGTATTATCTCGTTTCTCTTGTCCTTGCCCACACACACTGTTATCTACGATGTCGTCGGAGCTCGCCCGAGGAAACCTTTTTCGCACACGAACGAGAATATGTATTCTCGCGATTATCTTCCAGTATTTTCTTTGAAGACTCAACGCTGCGTTCCTTGTACTTCCTTGTAATTCTTCGAGCCGCGCGTTTAATCCGAGCCCGAGAGTCGTGATATTTTTTTATTAGATATACATATATATATATATATTTTCGTAGCATATATATAGCGAACATTATCATTATGTAACATCACAGATAATAACCGCGGGGACGCGTTATGATCAGCTTTAAAATCAAAACAATTATCGGTTTTGATGTTACGCGAACGGCATGTACTTAAAAATCCGTGACGGGGCGTCTTTTTCTGCGACTGTCACGCGAATCGCAGCGTTTAAACGAGTTCGGTATTCAAGAACACCGATGTTACGATGACTACTCAGAGCGTGTACTTATATTTGTAGAAATTATTAAATTGCATTTTTTGTTTACAATGTTTACAATTATCCAGCGCGTAAAAGCGTTCAAGTATTGTACAGAGTTTTATTTATTGTTATATTAATGGAAGTGTATAGACTCTATGCTAGAAGGATAAGAGATGTGTGTTACAACATTCGTAGGTATCACGTAGATTCGAGAGTTTTTCTAGTATCTCCGCAGACAGGTATAAGACTATCAACCATCTTCCAATATTTTTTATGAGACTAGCTGTAAGTGATTGAGTGGAAACTGTTTTTTATATCGATTTAAAGATTATTTGTAAATTTTGATATGTACTATTTATCTATTACAATTGTAGGCCCTTCACTTGAATTCCTTGTTCCGCGTATAGCAAGTCGCTATATACGTCGCTGATTTACAATTGTGCACCTGTGTTGCGCCCTTGACAACGCGTGAGACGTCCGAGTTTTAATTCGACAATTTGTGCCGGACATATTCGAGATATAAATGTAATGTAAACTTTACTTTGTCTTTTTGCAGTAAAGTTTACGCATCTCCGTATAACGGGGGAGAGAATCCAGCGAATCAAAATGGTAGCAAACTTTATTCGAAATCGTGTGTATGTACAGGACCGTGTGTAAAATAATTTGGTCCAAATACAGTCGTATTTTTTGTACACGTTTCACGTCAAATCGCATCCAAATTAGGCATACGAAGAGGGAATCTTCGAAGGAAGTAAATAGTACAAATAAACGCTCATACATTCCTCCGCGATGCATAATAAAAACGTTGCCAAACTTCGACGCGGCTTCCGGCCTCCACGACGGCGGTCGCGTGACTCGTTTCCGCGTCATGCAATCGCGTTAATCGTGAAACTCTTAACGATGATAAACGCCGCAATTACTTCAATTTAAAAAAAAAAGTACGTAGCACACGTGCGATTGTTCATGCATGATTTGATTGCGAATGTCTATGGCGAAAGTTAATTTCAATGGCTGTATTTGAAATGAATTTATGTGACGTCTACCACCTGTTTATATTGTATTGTAATATAGTAACATTATATAAAAATAAAATTACTGTATATGTTATCTTCGTACACTTTGTATATCTTATATTATGTAACCCGCGAAAAAATAGTTTATTAACTTTTCATAGACCTCTCGATACGTTTTCACGGCGCAATAAGAATTATCATCTCATAAATATTGACTCATTTTTCAGCATTTTCTGCATTACGATATAATTTAAGAATCGCGAAGTTGCGAATGAAAGGCAACGAGCTATTCGGCTGATGAACTGAGAGTTGATGAACAATTTGCGGTTTTGTTATTTAATATTTATTTATTTATTACGATCACAGATTTGACTGGAACCTTATCTTTATCTTTCTACTTAGTAACTCATGTTTATATACAAGATTGAATTTATATATACTATCATGTTATGGCATGTAATTATTCTTCGAAGCGATTTCACCTATTTCAGTCACGATTTCGCCGAGTCATTTTTAGCGTGCTGTTATCAGTGCGCGAAACTTCCACTTGTGTCAAGATACATAACAGGTCAAGAACTGAATAGTGACTGATAATAGCCATGTAATGGTGATAGGGACATCTGCGATGTGGCTTAGCGGCCACGGGAGAAAGATTACATCAGTCGACTACCAATTGAGAACTGATTTAATCAACTATGCATCACTCGTTTCTTCTGATGCAATCGCCGCGCTTTATTGAGCCTCATTAGAGGCAACAATTGGCAATAAATAAGAACGTGATATTAAATACACGTGTTTTACTATTTGTATCCTTTATGTCTTAAAATTTATTCCTCGGTATTATTTTTACAGATAATTGTTCGCGCAATTTACCTTTTTCAAAAACAGATCGCTCGCTAAAAAAAAGAGTAAATATTTTTAAATAATTTCACGATATCTTTTGATATTGTTCGATCGTTTTCGTTACTCGCGATGCAAATCTTTTAATTAAAGATGCATTTTATCAAAATTTTATATATATGTATAATATATATTATTTATATTTATATAAATATAAATACTAAATGTTTACTTCTCCTAAATTCTTCGATATTTGATATCGAATAATCTTATCATATCAGGCTTCATCCATGATAATATTTAAATAGAAAACTATCCATATAATCCGTTCTTCAAGATTCATCGCAATGAGGGACAGATATAATCCAATATATTTTTTCGTTAATAACTTTTCGACAGGATCTTCAGATATCGCTTCATTAATCGTGCTTAATTAAATATACGGTTTATCAACGTCATACATTTGTACTTCATACAATATCTGAAATATTTATCTTCGAATCAACTTCTTTAAATAATATTTGTTCGATTTTACTTTTTCCTTAATAAAGCAAATCGCGGAATGCATGTCCAAACTTTTAAATTGTCTAAAAAAATATATTTCTTCGATATTGTGTTAGTTTGTTTTATCATTTCATATTTTATTATTTTTATTTTATTACTATTATTTTATGCAATTTTATAATTTTATCTTGTTAAATAATAATGTATGAAGAATCACGTAAAAAGAAAACACGGAATATTTCTTAGAACTTAGTACCTGTGAGAAAGCGTAGTCTAACGTCCTCGATTGAAGATATTCAACAGCTACGAGGTCATTGGCGTCAAGGGCGATAATCGTACTTTGTCTGAAACATGACAAATTTATATTATATTACATCAAAGAACAAGTGTATGGTTAAAAATCCTCTTTTCAAGTTGGAAGGACACATATTTCAGTCATAGATCCATTAAAGGCAAAATAAAATAAATTAATTTCACTCTTTTATTTATTACAATAAAATTTTTATCCCATAAATAAGATATTAGTTATTAGCGAATAAATTAATAACAAAAATTATGGAATTTATGATAAGGTAATAATTTTAACTAATTTTAACTAATTTGTCAGATATTATAATAAATTCAATTTTATAGTAAAATTCAAATATGTTTCAATTATTTCTATATGTTCTCAAGTAATACTGAAGATGTATACATTCACGCAACACGTAAGTATATACACGCTGCTTATCTTCTTTTACATAAAAACTTATCTATAACACTTCCGAGATCATTCGTTTTCATTCTGAAGTTCTTTTGTAACTCTGAAATACATTTGGTGAAATATATTCAACATATTAACAAAATGGAATAAATCGCCAGTTATAACAATTAATGTTTAAAAAACAAATTGAATTTTTTACGATATTATATGTATGCACATGTAACATAACGTAATATATTATATATCTCTATAGTTCTATATTTTATAGCCTCTATAGTTCAAATCATGGTCACTTGGTCATGGTCATTCCCAGGTTTTGAAATTCCAAGCTTTTGAAATTTAAAAATGTCATTTTCGTCACTCCCTTTGCTTGGTGTACAATGAGAGGAATCTACTTAGGGCTATTAAAAAGAATATTAAAAAGAATTGCACGATCATCTTAACATTTCCGAAGTGGGAGGACGAGAAGACGATGTGGCGGGGAGAGACACATGCTCGACGCCCATAAAAACAGAACGCCGTCCGTAGGACACTGCAGTCAGTTTTGCTCCAGTTCCACGAACAATTTGCTATTGGTCCCAGAAAGGAGCATCGTCGTGTATCAGCCTCCGATCGACAGCAACAGTACGATAGATCATCGTTCGAGTAAACCGATCACGCGTTCACTATTTAAGGTAAAGAATGAAATCCTAAAGACAAAATTCTATTCTACTAGATATTCTCAATTTTCATAAAATTCCATGTAAACGTTTCAAACAATCACGTGAACAATCAGTAGGATATTTAAGATAACATTCATTAACGAACTTGTTTTATCTTGTATTCCTCATATAAAATTTATCAGTTTTTATCAATTACAATCTCACGAATCTTTTACGAAAAGGAAGTTACATTTTTGAAAATTTTAATAAAAAATCTACTTTTACCAACAAAACCCCTACAAGAATGAAGATAATGGGGGATGCTTTTAAAGTTCAACTTTGTACAATGCATGTGGACCGAGGACAAAAAATTCCGAGTCATTTTAAAACCTTGTGATTTTAAAGTAATTCTCTCATGTTGAGTTTCGTCAATAAACTCTATGAAGAATTCAAAGATCAAACAAGTACATTCCCAGATAGCACAAATCCTCGAAAGATATAATTTCAAGAACGTTCTGAGAACGTCTCTATGTTCTAGGAATGTCCATAGGACATGTTTTGGAGATCTTGTGCTATCTGGGTTAGAGACAGTATCATAATTTTAAAATCATTCTGAGTATGATCTCGATCGTTTTATTAACTGGAATATCGGGTGACTAGCTAAAATCAAATTTCAAATCTTAAATGTAAGATACGCTCGCACTTGTTTAAAAATCGTTTAAATAAATGATATAATATCCATTGCTATATATCACATGATAAATGAAAATTATTATTATTATAAAGAAAGAAATAAACCGAAAAAAATTCTGGTTAAAAACGGACAAATCAGAAAATCTTATAGGATTGATCAAACATTCTGATTATTGTAATAGAACTCAATACTTTATAACTTATAATAACCAGGGAGTCGATTCTGTATCTTTTGAAAGAGTGAAAATCTGAAAAGTGAACAGATTTACTAGGATATTTGTAATTTCATTGGTCAACATCTAGTAAATTTGCTCACTTTTCACATTTTCATTCTTTTAAAAGATACAGAATCGATCTCCAGAATTCCTATTATAATATCCAAAGAATATTTGATCAATTCTACAAAATTTTTCTAATTTGTTCATTTTTAACCAGAATTTTTTTTCAGTGTAACTCTCCGACAAATATTATTTATATACATATATATTTATTTATAATCAGAAAGTCAAGAATTCTTGAAAGCGAATAAGCTATCTTATGCTTGATAACTAAACAGAAGTATTAATGTCAAAGATTCAAATTTTATCTTGAAAATTAGCAGGATTTAGACTAGCGATATTATCGAGAAAAAAATTCGTGGCTGTCAAATGTCCAGGTCACGAGATCCGGAGAGCTCACGATCCGAGATTTGCGATGTAATAACGCTCGTTGTCCGACACTCTGCAAATCGATCAATCAATTAATTGGTCGTTCGGAATTGGCCTTCTCTCTGACCTTCCTTCTCGCACGTGTACTCCGTACACCGCGACGCCGCGCCGCCTTTCTGACGTTTTCGAGCAATCATAGACACTCAGCACGTGCGCGTCCCCCTCTATCGCCCACGACTAGCTCGCTCGTCCGCCGCCTCTCGCGCGAGCTCGTCTCTGTCTCGGGCCGATACCGCTCATCCGCGATACCGGTTTAACGCATGCCACCGTGGAAGTATCACAGAACGCGGCGACGAGTCCATGAAAGTGGGCGGCGTACCAAGCGCAGCCCGAATAGTCGAGGATGTCGCGATTACGCCGCGTGATTATCGTTGTGCTGCCATGCCTCATTCAGGCCGTTCTCGCGGACAATTGCTCCATTTCGTCGTACCAGTGCGGCACATACCTCACGTGTCCGATCTTCGAGCGTAATGTCTGCCCGTTCAGCAGAATGCCGGGCCAACTGGAGGAGCTCAGGGGCCAACGCGCCACCTTCGGCATGGGCTGCTTCTGGGCGGGGGACTCTCTCTTCGGAGCGTTGCCTGGCGTCATCAGGACCTGCGTGGGCTACGCCGGGGGCACCAAGGAGTCTCCGGCATACAAAAACATGTGAGTCTTCGGTTGTTACCATTCAACAATTGCAATCTTACGAGTAAAAGGTTTGTGAGATCGTTTCTGATATATTCTTTGCTCCTGCTTTGTAGGGGGGACCATACAGAAGTCATCGATATCGAATATGATCCAGAAATAGTATCTTATACACATTTGCTGAGCTTGTTTTGGAACAATCACGAATACAGTCTAACGAAGAAGATTAAGAGACAGGTACGTTACTGACGCATGTTAATTATGTATCATTTTTAATAGAAAAATAGAGCGACTTAAGAATCATCGAAGATTTGGTCTCAACAGAATGTAATAACAATTAATAAATAATTAACATGATTCACATATCAACTGAATATTAATTTAATTTACAGTACATGTCACTGATCTTGTATCACGACGAAGAGCAGAGGTTGCTGGCTGAAAAGTCTCGCGAGCAGGAGCAGCGAAAGCGTGGGGAAGTTTTTGTCACGGAAATTAAGAAGTTTACAAAGTTTTATTCAGCCGAAGAGTAAGTGATACTGTTGTTTTATTTCATTATTCTTATTCAGCAGACTTAATTCTTTGAATTCACTTACTTGGAGCACTCTGATATAACGTTTCAGATATAACGTTTTTAGATCAGCTGATAAAACACTCATAATATAAATTCACCTCATGCTTATATAATATTATACATTATATAAGATTGTATAAAACTATTATAATAGTAATCAAGTTATACAGTTTGCTAAATCAAAAATAATTATAATTTTATAATTTTAAATGCTTTTAATGTGATAGCGCTTTTTAAATATTTTTATAAATTTGTGCTGTACAAGTAGACACTAATAAATTAAATTGTACATGTTTTAACAGTTTTACAATAGTAGTAAAATAATTTTACCGATAGAAAAGCTAATATAAAATTAAGCTGCAAATAAAAAATAAAAGCTGCAAATTTTAATAAAAGCAAAAAATTAAGCTGCAAATAAATAATAAAAAATGTATCTCCAATTAAATAAAATATGAATTATGTATCTTTCCAGTTACCATCAGAAATATCGGCTGCAGAATCATCCGTGGCTAGTCGAAACCATGGGCTTCACCACTCCGGAAGTTTTGTGCAGCTCTCCGCTGGCGGCGAAACTGAATGGTTACATCGCAGGTGCTGGTACCCTCGAACAATTCGAACAGGAGTTACCAAATTTAGGATTGACCGAGAAATCGGCGAAATATTTAACAAAGTACATTATCGAGAATCAGGGCACCGGTTTATACTGCTAGCAAATAGTTTAATGAAAAAATATGCAAGGGATAATTTCTACTAGACGTAGGCTGGGACATATTCGATTTCTTTGCAAAAAGAAAACCCGCACAGCCTGATACTTACACTGTGTATACCGAGGTATACTGCCTTAAACGTTTTACGCGGATACTTTTTATCTAAAATGATTTGTAATATTTAATGCCGCGGTTGTATTAATTCCGCGTTTTAATATAAAGAACCCTACAGTGTTCTACTTGACTGTAATTTTAATAGTACATTTACTAGGAAATGACTTTTTCTAACAAAAAAATTGATTTTTGAATCGTGTGAAAATTTCATAAAGTCAAATCGATAAGACCCACACAGGACAAGATCTCCAAAATATGTCCTATGGATATATTTAGAATATAGGAATGTTCTTGAATGTTTTTGAGATGTCTTTGGAAGATTTGTACTGTCTGGGGAGAATCGTATTTTTTAAAATGAATAGTTTTACTGTAAAAAGATATAAAGGATGTTAATTTTTATCGCACGTTTTTTAAATGTTTTTTAGCCGGGATGACTTACAATACCTAAGTATATGACGATAAGCTAAATGAATTATAGATAGATTGAAATGTATTTTCGTTATTTAGTGAACGATCTCTATTTCAGACCCTACGTTATTCAGAATTTGAAGATTTATTATAAAAATGTATAATGTTTATAACAAAGCCTCGAATTTCCTCTTCAATTTCATGAAGAGAATTGACTTCAATCAGAAACAGCGTTATCAATTCGTACCAAGCACCTTTGTGCTCTTTTCGCACAAATTTCAAATATTAATTTCATTACAAACAAGGAAATATAAAATTAAATAAAAGAAAATTCTACGACAAAGCGACCTTACTCAAATAATACAAACAAAAAGATATATTAATATAAAATAAGATTTTATATATATTTAAAATTATATATATATAAAATATTCTTATACAATAAAGATATTCTTTTATTAAATAAATATCTTCTTCATCGAAAAATACATTTCTGCCTGCAAATCCTTTTACAATTGGATTTCTCTGTTCCTAATATATTTGTATTCTTAATGCTCTAAATAAACTCTCCACATTCTTAACATTTTCCTGTCCTAAAATCAGATCAAAATTTCTCAATCAAGAAAAAGAAGGAAATTCACTCTCGATGAATTAAAAAGAGAGACTTAAGAATAAAGAGAAACTTCTCTTGAGAATATATTTGATGATTAATTCAGCCACCGACGAGATACTATAATTAAAGATAATCAGTCTTGACAATCAGTAAATTTTCGTTATCACAAAAGGAATTTTACTCAGGCTGTTACGCATTGTATTTGTAAATTATCAGTTTATTTTTTATTTTAATTAGTAGCAAAGTGGGAGAGCTTTCAGAGAGAAAATTCTCGTTCTACTCTCTTGGATAATAATCCGAGAAAACTAACCTCGTCGCCGATTTAAATGAACACACGAACTGCAGCCGATTCGTCGCATTTACTTCGGAAGTGCCGTTCAAAATAATCGATATAAAAGACTTTTTCAAAGTTTTTTCAAATCAACTCCTATAAGATTGTCTCCGTCTTTCGCTGCATTCGATTTCTCCCGCTGGGAATCTATAATTTATGTCACATATACTATGCCTACGTTTTTTCCCAATTTCTTCCACTGGGAGCATAAACTATATTGAAAATCTATAATATACGTAACGTACCCTATAAATTTTTAGTATAGTATATGTTCCCAGAGAGAAATTGGGAGAGAAAACGAACGCAGGGTATAGATTATAGCCTGTATTCAAAACGCGTTCCTAAAAATATTAGCGCATTTTTATGTCATTCTATCTTTATCATTCAGTAAACGTAAAACAAGGATAGAAAGACATAAAAACGCGCTAACATCTTTAGAAACGCGTTCTGAATAACGGGCCTATAAATACTGGCAATCTATAGTTTACGTCACGTATACTATGGATTTTTCAATTCCAGGGCTGCGTTACTTTACTCGGGTAAAAATTCTATCTTTTTATCTTTGTGAGAATTTTCTTCATCTTACTGAGAAAATAAGGATAAAACGATAAAAACTTCACTCAAGTGAAGAGAAATTGAAATGCGCGCATATGCGGAATCCAGCATCTCGTCGATGATTCTACCAATTATAACAGCCAATACAATCCACAAAGAATCGAGAGTATCTAGAAACTCTCCCTATCGGCGTTCACCGCGTTAACGCAGCGCCACGCGCGCCGCTCGTCCGGCGGGACGACGACGACGATCTGCGCACCGTTCGATCCGCGATTGAGATACCAGCGACTTAACCCAGTCAGGCCGAGACGGCTAGTGTGATATCTTCTGGCGTACCGAAAAATGGCATGGTTATGCGCTCGCACTGTGCTGCAAACATGTCGACGGCAGTTCTCCTATAGCCTCGCGTGCACCCAAAAGAAACAATGTAAATATCGATCCGCGAGACGGCTCGTCGCCGAATCGTCCCGCACTTAACTTTTCACATTTTCGCGTTCGCATTACGTAATGTTTTTCACTTGCCCATTGATTTTGACTCTTGGTCCACGATGGACGTCGTGCGCACAATAGTCCGAGAGAAAAAAATTTTCAGTCAATTCACGTGTATGTCTGTTTTTCTTTTTTTCTGACAGTCGCCGATCCGCTGGATCACGCCACAGGCTTGGAGAAGAGAGAGATGCTCGCTCATTTAGCCGGTAACGATGTAAGTTGTGGTTTCCGGGTCTGCTAACACGCCTATGTAAACATATTCCTACGGCTACGACGTATTAATGATGTATTATCAATGCTATACTATAATTATGTCATTAATAGTGATATAATAATTATAATTTGCTTACATCCTTAATGAAGTATTGCACATGATAATCTCGAAAAAATTAAGCCCTTGATAAGGCCTCAAGTGTCAAAGATAAGAAATCTGCGTTTTAATGAGAATGTATTACTGTTATAATTTTTTTTATAGACCTCTATTTTATTTTCTTAGTTTCTGAATGAATGTTGTTGCGACAAATATTAATAAGAGATGTGTAACATGTATATTTTTAGGATCCATACAATATGACCATAAAGCGACGAGCAACTAGCACAAAAGAAGATCCCAACATAGTCTATAGCGCATTCGAAAGTCGTATAATGGGTTGCATCTGCGATGAGGATTCATTACATGTGAACTGGATGTGGCTGCATCAAGGTCCTCCACGCCGCTGTGAATGCGGCCACTGGTTCAAGCTGGTGGAGAAAGCACCTATATAATATTCTTAAGGATGAGCTAGTGGATTGTTTTCAACATAGAATTAATGTTACATTAGACAGTAATTGTCTATCTTCATTTATTACCATGTCCTGCCTCCATCCTGTCGAAAAGTTAAATAACTCACTTATTGTATGGAAAACGCAGAAATAAATATATTGTAAATATTATGTATATCCTACATTTCATTCTTAATTATGTTGAAATTTGAGTTTGCTTATTGAAATCCAAGACATATATATTCAAGATATCGCATTATTGTGCAGGATAAACTGCAATTTTTACAAGTTGATAATAAAAAATAACTTCTCAAATTCCACATGTGAACTATAATTAGATTATAAGAGAACATGATCTTGAAAAATTAGATTTATTTGACTACATATTGCGAAAAAATAAATTTTTATTATTACATTTATTTACATGTATCATTTCACTTCTTTCTTCCAGCTCGGTCAAGCTTGAATCTACTCACAATTTTTTTTTCGTCTTTTTTTGTCGAAATTTCATTTACTGGCAACATTTTACTTTCTTCGATTTTCTCTTTAATTACCTGCAAAATATGTATCAGTATGAACAATTATCTTCTATGTATAATGATAGTATTATGAAATTATTATTTTTACTCACAGAATTAAATGCAGAATGATGTAGAAGATATTCTTCTTCATCTTCTGTATCTGTACTACTACTGTCCTCGTTTAATGGAGGAGCAGCTTGATTATAAATCATATCATTTGGAGATCTTTTTAAAATAGATTTAGGTGCATTAAATATTTTATAAATATCTACTGGACTTTGTATCTCCGTATCATTTGATTCAGGTATATCTGGAATATGAAACGAATGTGAAAATTTAATCCTAATGATATCGTCTTCATCTTCAGAGTTTTCATGTGTATCATCTTGTTTCAGAGCAGAACAATTTTCCTGAGAGAGAGATATTGATATTTCTTCTTCTGCAGTGCCTTCACTTTCTATGACACATGGTTCTGCAAATGATATCCTTCTTTTTTCCTTCGTATTTGTGTTTTTAGGCTCTTCTCTTGATTCAGATGAATTCTCCTTTAATGTGTTTTTAGACTCTTCCCTAGGTTCAGGTGAATTCTCCTTTAACATGTCTTGAATAAAATTTGTAGAGGGATGGGGTTCTTCATTCTTTATAGTATTTGTATTAGGAATTTCATTTTGACCTGCATCAGAACTAATACTCGACATGCTATTTGTAATTCTAGCCATTTGAATATCTTTCAGTTTTTTTAATTCCTCTTGAATCTCTGTTGTAATTTTATCAGAATCGGATACATCCTCGTCTGATTCATCATAAACTTCGCCTTCTTCCAAATCATCTCCATACAATTCTTTTTGTTTAGCTTCCAATCTGTAATTGTAAAACAGAAAACAGATTATGACTATCATCGAAAATAAGTTTCAATTGCAAAATTAAATTGTAACCTATAAATTTCATCTTCTAATTCTTCTTCTATTTCTAACTCATCAAGTCTTTTAAAAAGATCTTCCTCGGTACAAAAGTCAGTTTTTTCTTTTTCTTTCAATTTTGCTAATTTCTGATGATACTCCTTCTCACGTTGTCGATGTTGTACTACAAGATAACAGAATTTAATTTCAGTGTTCAGTGTAATTTAAATAAAAATGTACGAAATTGTCTTTATACCTCTCCACTCGTCAAGCTTGTCCTCAGTCCAATGTTCCAGTAGATCTTCTTTGTCCTTTCCAAAAATGTCATGTTCCAATGGAAGATATTGCCTCATTTCATACAAATTCCTCTCAGTTTCTAAATCCTTCAGTATTTCATCCATCCCTGATGTAAATACATGTAACAAGTATTGTAGTATCTAATACTAATCGTTTTCAAAAATATACATAATATTTATACATGCTATTCTCCTGTTGCACAACGCGATCGCTTGCGATGCACTATACTTGGCAAAATAACCATCTCCCAAAGAAGCCAATACTTCGTTAGTGTGAACTAATTTTCCTTTCATAAACGCCCGCTTCCCAATGGGTACCATACAAGACTCGGAGATGGATAATGGATACACCTGCAGTCCCTCTATTACCTTTTCATGCCTTTTCTTGTAGTCTGTTATTGTTTTGGTTTTTATTTCATTTTGCTTAAGTTTCTACAACATATGTTAATATATGTTGACATACGAGACTTGGAAAGTAACAAATATAACGTAAACAAGGACTACGTAACAATCACTACGTAAAATTTAATTGAAAAGTACAATTCCATACAGTTATACCTGTGCGAACACATTGTTAAGCAATATCTGCTGGTAATTTTTTACTAATTCAGGTGTTATTGTTGCATTATTAGTTACAATACTAGCCATATTTTATCTATGTATCACATTCAAAAAAAATTAAACGATACAGAATAGATGTATATACATATATTTAAACAATTTCTCTCCTGTCCATTTACCACCGGTTTCCTTCTTCGTAATTGACCTAACCTATTCTCAAAAAGTGCCCAGCTGCGATTGGTCAATTCCATTAGGACTTTAAAATTAAGACGTAGGAGACGAATCTACCGTCTATATAATCAAAACAATTTTTTAAAAGGACATTTGACATTAAAATACATGTTTTTTTAATTTTTTTTACGAATAATTATTTTTTTAACCGTATATTTATTACAATAAATTTTGTATGATAGATAACACAAATGTTAATTAATTTTTTAATCCTAAAACAAGTTTATTTTTACCTGTGTTTTTCAGAATATTTTTATACATAACACAGATTTGAGTATAAAATAAATATTGCAAGATTTCCATATTCTTCTTAAATAATCTTTAATTGAGAGCATATTTTTAGTATACTTAGATGTTTGTATAATGCTTTACACGTATTCATTATATATTGTACATTACATAATATAAAGTTATTAAGCCTTATGTTATATAACAATATATTCTAAGAATACAGAAAATACGTATCAAAATTTATCGATTAGCTGTAAGATATGTTGTTGTTCTGCTTCTTTCCATTCTGTATCACCGGCATCTCCTAAATTTCCGGCGTATTCTAGTTTTGAAACAAGAAACATGTATATGAATACAATATTAATACAGTTTTTCGATTAAATATATAATTATGTTACGCGTAATTTACCTCTCATGATGTGTCGAATTGTTTTAAGGGATCCTCTTCTCTGTGCTAAAATTCTTGTCACTCGTTGCTTGACTGCAGGCGGACAACCAGTGCAAGCTTCCAAAAGTACATAATCTACTAACTGTAATATAAATAACCCACCATCTAATCTTCTCAAGTAAGACTCTTCTTCGTCTTCATCCTCCTTATAATAGAAAACAAAAGAAAACGTAAACTTTTACTTTTTTGCTTTTAGGTATTTTTTTAAACATTAAAAATGTTTTTGATTGTGCATGTACCTTTCCATTCTTTTCCACTTCTTCTACTTTTTCAAGATACTTGAAATGTAATTCCATTAATCTATCCACTTTCTCAAAATCATTCTCCGTAAACTTGCTAAGTAATCTTTGACGTTGCTGTCCTTTGCAGTTCTTCAACATGCTTGCTATGATTGAAATCACGTGTTCTGCAAAATTTATTATTTATTATTTCACTATAAATATATAAATAAGTTGGAATTTTGCTTACAGATATTGATATAGCGAGACCGAACCTTCATGTTCTTCAGCGGTAAGCATTTTTTTTCTATTTTTTGTTGGAGTTTTCATAAACAGAGGAAATATAGTTCGCAATCCGAGAATATCTACAAACTTGCTACAGTTATCTTTACCGTCCGGGCCATTCATAGCGTGATCTAAAACCTATAAAATTTAACTGTAGTAATTTATATATCCAAATCCAATAAAGCCTGTTGTAAATAAGCTCACTTTGAGAGATCCATTTCGTGACATCTTTTTCTCTCGCAACATTAAGTTCATAAGTTGGAGGCCTTCACCACGCAGAAACCTGTCGCGATTTACAGTAGCCATTAAGCTTGAGCACAAAACGTTAAACAAATTTTCCATCATCTCTTGTTCCTCTGCAGTCTGTGGATCGTGTCTCTTGTAATACTGTAAATAACTGAATTTAAGATAATTCAGCTTGACAATGTTGCGTGCAGAGGTTTAGAATACATACAGCTAACTGCTGTAGCAAAACGTCAATTCCATCCAAGTCACCTAAAAGAAGTCTATTCTCTGGCGTATGCTGCAAAAGTATAGACAGTAGTTCGCTGGCGTAAAGTTTGTTCGCGTCGAAAGGTGTTTTCGTTTTAATTCGACGCAACAACCATTGCATCAAACCCTGTTTTCCCGCATCTGCACACAGATTTGGTCTAAATTCCAATAGGTTTTCAAAAATGGCTGGAAATCAAAGTCATCATTGAGTTAATCCAGTATAAACATCTTGCAGAAAGAAAAAATTATACGTGCGTTTAAGTAATTACCAAGTGTATTGTAAACACCGTCGCTCTCTTCTTTCACCACTTCGTCAAGCCTCTCGAGATTCTGTACCAAGAGAGCGCAAACTTGCTGCTCCAGCAGAGCGTCAATAAGTGTATCCGCGCCTTCTTGACTTTCGTGCAATATATCCACATCGGTCAATTCCTGCAGAAGATCCACCACGCCAACCGCTACATCGGTGTTTTCGTGCGACAACAATTCCAGTAAAGACGGCACGGCGCATAACTCTACCATTAACTGGTACAAGTCTGGATTGGTCGCTACAATATGAAGCTCTTGCAGAGTTTCATGTAGTTCTACTTCAGATTCCATAAATCTGTAAAAAGAGACAACAATTATACACTAAGCCTTCCAACCAACATTCAGCTTCTACACCATTCACATACTTCTCCGGCTGATCCGGGAATTTGACTCTCATCTCCTGGTTCCTCAGAGCCCTCTTCTCGAACAGGAGGATCATACGTTTGAGCGTCGCTTCGTCCAATGCTTCGACTTCGGGCGCCTCGGTTTCCACATACTTTAGTATATCTTGCTTCTCCTTCTCCGTTAACTGCGGCTCGACCACATCATTGGCAGATGAGGGCAAAGGGGCCGATGAGGTCCTGACAGGTGTGGCAGGTTCATCATTTCTGGACGGTACCACGTCGAGCTCCTTAGGCTGCCGTTGACGCGCATGATACGGGGTCTTTATCACCCTCTTTGGCTTCTTCACACTCTCCCATTCATCCTCGTCGTCCTCCTCTCCCGCATTCGGTCGTTTCGGTGTGTTTGGAGGCTGCACATATTACCATCTTTTAATTTATCGTATCGCTGTTATTTATAACAAATGGAAAAGCATCTCACGCGAAATCAACGATAAAAATTTTCATGAATTAAAGATCTTGATGCATAAGCGAGAGAGGTTAAATTAGATAATATAAATGTGAATTTCGTGATAAGTACAAGTCAAATCGTTGTAAAATAATTCCAACACGTACCTTATAAGACAATAATTCTCCGATATCCATTTGTTAAAAATAGATCACTCAGTTTGTAAAAAATTTGAATTACATGCAACGTTCTGTCACTATACATGCATATCTGGATTTTTTGCGCTCTTGATACGCCATATTGTTGACAACCAGTGGCGGTGACTCTCTTGAATAATCAACTCATTCGAGGTTCTACCTCTATATTTATTTCTTATTTCATGAAATACTTAACCTAAACTAACCTAACCTAACTGATAAATCTAACCTATAATTCATCCGAAAATCTCGTGATTGATTTATATGAAAATATAAATAATTTTCATATGAAAAGCAATTATTACAGTTGCATGATTTATAGTTATATAAATAATTTATATAATTATAAATATTTATACGTATAATATTTTAGTCAACATGATTAGGTTATCACGATTAGCACGAACTTTTTCTCGTTTGTCGCAAAGAGAAGTAATAAGATTAAGCTCGTCGAACAGTTTAGAAAAGAAAACGGATCTGTATCGTCAATTATATGCTAAAATATTGACGTGCGGTCCTATAACGCTCGCCGACTACATGAAGGAAATCTTGATCCATCCCACTGCAGGTTATTACACAACTAGAGATGTTTTCGGGCAAAGAGGCGATTTCACGACTTCTCCAGAAATCAGTCAACTTTTTGGAGAAGTATGTAACTCTCTTATTCTCGGGAATAAATGTTTGTTATTTAATATTGGTTACATATTGATAAAACCTCTTAAGAAATTACAAAGCTGGCATTACTGACATTAATATTTTTGCCAAGAATTTGAAATTCTATTTCCTCTTTTTATTTAAAATTATTTTATTATTGTCTGGAGCTTACCAAGAAATTAATTGCCTTTAGAGTTAGCTTATAAATTAATCGTCATTGATAGATTATAGCAATTTGGATAATCAACGAATGGAGAAAAATTAGCAGAGATTCTATCCAACTCGTGGAACTAGGTCCAGGAAGAGGTACCTTGATCAGTGATATCCTACGGGTATATCTTCAATACGCCGTTATTCGCAAATCAAACATACGAACGTGAAAATTAAGAAACGTCACTTATTTTAGGTGTTTAAGAAACTGAATCTCTCAAATGAGATATCGATTCATCTGGTAGAAATCAGTCCTGTTTTGTCTACGATTCAGGCAGAGAAATTGTGCACAAGAAGCAAAAAGATTGAGCCAAGGGTCAATGAAGACCAAAAGAATTCTGTCACACATTATAGAGAGGGTGTTACAAAAGAAGGAGTAAAGATATATTGGTATCATTCTATTAACGACGTTCCTAGAAAGTTCAGCGTGTTTGTTGCGCAGGAGTTCTTTGATGCTTTGCCAATACACAAATTCCAGGTACGAAAATATCGGAACGTCAATATTGATGAAGATGCATAAGAAATAATTTTTACACTACTGAGGAGTAACGCTTGATTTTAGAAGACTGACAAAGGCTGGCGGGAAGTCTTGATAGATATAGTGCAAGAATCAAAGGAAGAGAGATTTCGATATGTACTTTCGAATGTTCCGACGGCTGGTTGTAAAGTATACGTATCTGTAAGCATTTATTTGTATTGCTCTATGGCATTCAGATTTTAGATAGTCAATTAATGAAAGCGACGTCTTTTAGCCGCAGGAGAAGCGAGATCATGTGGAAATAAGTCCGCAGTGTTCTGTAATAGTGGACCATATGTCCCAATTCTTGTGGGAAAACGGAGGATTTGCACTGGTGATTGATTATGGCCATGAGAGGGAAAAGACTGATACGTTTCGCGCATTCTACCAACATAAATTACATGATCCCTTGTTAAACCCTGGAACCGCGGATCTGACTGCAGATGTTGACTTTTTACTAATGAAAGAGGTTGCACAGAAAGACGATAGATTGATCACGTTTGGTCCAGTGACGCAAAAAAATTTTTTGAAAAATCTTGGCATTGATTTACGGTTAAAAATGCTTTTACAGAATGCTACTAGCGCTCAAAAGGAGCAAATTGAATCGGGATACCGTATGATAATCGATGAAGATAAAATGGGCAATTGTTTCAAAGTATTGTCTCTCTTCCCTTTTGTCCTGAAAGACCATTTGAAAAAGTGGCCTGTGGTAGGATTCGAAGATGAAAACAAAATCAAATCTTGAATTTTTTATTTTTAAATAAATCTGAGAAAAACAAAGAGTTGTCCTTATATTTTTTTATATGCATATTATTTATATTATGACATATACAGACAGTAAGCAGTGTTGTTTAATACTGTACAGAAAATTAAAATATGTAAAAATAAAAAAATGTTTAAATTTACGTAAGTTTAACTTTTCCGAACAGAACGATATAGGTCAATTATACATTAGTATAATTGACTGTGATAGTGCGGCCTTCACGAATGTCAGAAAGATGTGAAGGGACGCGAACAGTTGCACGTGAGTTTGTTAGCACGTGGACGGCTTAGTGAAAGGAACATTGCACGTGCGAGTCGTTGACAAATAAATAAGTAAATGATCACTGATTCAAAGAATGATGATCAAAGAAAATTATTATTGCTGTTTTATTTTATTGAGAATCATTATTATTGCTATTTAAGAAATTTATCGATTCGACATTCGTCTTGGATAAAAAAACTTGCTTTAACCGATTAATATTTATATTTATAAATATATAATATATTATATTATACATATATATTCAATAATTATATTATAAATATTATAACATATTTATAATATAATTTATAATATTTTGCATTAGTTTCTCTTTTGAGATAATGTAAAATTTTATTTGTTTATTGTGCGATTAATACTAAATTCCACAGACAAAAAATAAGCAAGTAAAACGAAAACTTTGTTGTAATTCTTATATTTTCTTCATCGAAATAATTATTTAAACAAATCCAAGAGAGGAATGTGATAAACTTATAAATTCGCATCTTGCATTTTGCGTTTATCACGTTTTTCCCACAATAGTCACAAGTGTATGATCTTACCTCTTTACCTGATACACGTGAGCGAATAATATACGCAAGGCAGCAATCTCGAAGTCCTTGACCCTTTTTCTCGCGACTTTACTTTTACTGAACGTTCCTCGCGTGTATGCCCTAGTCCCCACTTCCGCAAACTCCTTTCGCCTTTTCCTAGCACCTATCTCGGTGAGTCGAGTTAAATCGTTTCATGTGATTCGCAGTGAAAGAACATATTCTTGATTTATTATTGAGACCATCGCGCGAATATTTTTGCAGTAGCGTCCAGAGCTTCTCCCATCACGGCAGAATGCTCAAGTACTGTGTAAGATTGAACATATTAACGTATTCTCTTAAACGCAATCAGTATATTATTGGAATGCAGAAGAATACGCAGCAGCAATAAGTTTACGCCACATTCAGTGAGATTTCTGCCTGGAAAGAATCGGGTAATAACAGATTATTTCAATTAGAGTGATATTAAATATCGGAAACAGTAATTTTATAAACAAAAAGCTTAAGAATAAAAGTTAAAAAGTATAATCTGTAAGCTTCTCAGAAACCCAATTGCTCAACTCCAAAATAAGATGAGAAGATTGAATGAAATACTCATTGATCCTCACTAAACGTTCCAATTAATTATCGCAATGTTTGCGGTGACAAATACTGCGAAGCTCGGAATCGACGATGAACATTTTAAATCTGCAGTAATGATCTCCAAGACTAAGAACGTTAAACGCAGAAAGGCTCATCGCTTCGATAACGACGAAAACGATCCCAGAACGTTGCGTCTTATGCGAGTTAAAGGATTTCCGCGGCTATTGCCCGAAGGTAATTCGAAGACCGCATGATGTCATCGTTAACAACGAATAAAAGTTAAGTTTATAATTTCGTAAATTGCACATATATGCGTTAAAGAAAATTGTTCATCGATATTTTAGGCATCTTCGCTTTGGCTGATTATTGTCGATGGCTTTGCGAATTATCTCTATCGTATTCTTTGCTGAGCGACGAGCTGCTCTTAGCGTTATGCTCGGTAAAGCAAATCCATTTGGAGACTCTACGAGTGGAGGCACATCCGGAAGCGAAGCCTCTTCCGTGTGTTAGCGACGCAGCGTGGTCTGCGTTTTCAAATCGTTTGCCCGACATAAATCTTGCGCTGTAAGTAAAAATAAACCAATAATCTTGATTGGATATTATTATTACAATATCCGCGCGAGTGGAAGTCAAAGTAAACCGCAGCATTCTATTTTGCATTAGACTGTCTTACATGACCGATGACGATGATCAAAAATCGCTCTTCACGTCGCACATGCCCGTAACGCATTTGTATCTCGGCGACGCAACATCAGAGTCAATAATGGCGCAGATTAGCAAGCAATGTCCACAATTGATAGAACTAGTTATTGCCGCCTATGGATCTGGTCCGATTGATCGATTCCTGATTTCCGTGGCCAAGGGCTGCTCGCGGCTTAGTGCCGTCGGTTTGGGCGATTGCGAAATTACGTATGTGGATATATTTAATTTTGCATCATTAATCCATATAATTTGTCAAAATAACTATTTCAATATCGCAGCAGTGATGTGAAAACGTCATCTTTTCAATAAAATATTAAGAATCGTTTAACCAATAACTATTTTTTTCTATCTTATAGTTGTTCTGGATTAGCGAAATTTGTTGCGTTGTGCGCAAATCGTCTGCAGGCATTGTACATTTTGGAAACATCGCTGATAGAAGATGCGGACTTCGATATCGCTACAGTGTCGACCAACTTGTCTTCGCTCCTTGGTCGGACGTGGGTACCAGAGTACGTACCATTATGGTAATCTCCTGAGAAGTGAAAAAGAGGTTTCAACAAAATTTACAGTCGTATTACAGGATATGTGACGAAATAAAATATTCACGACGTATTTTTCTATTTTTCATAAATTACATAATAACTTACAAAGATTTTGTAATGTCGAACAGAAAATGTCAACGTATTCACTTTTATATTTATAATGCTTATAACATTTGCCGTAAAACTGTTGTATAGTACTAAAAATCTGAAATAATCGATATATTCCACATGCAATATCGTTCCGTATGTTAAATTAGCAGTATCGCAGAAATTAATTGATCGTTGCTGTTGATACCAAAAAATAGAAACTTTATTAGATTATAATAGTATTGTTTTTTAGATGTAATATATATATAAAATAATGTAACGTTACTAGCACTTGTCTACCACCGTCGCATATGGTAGACCCGTATAATATTTAATATCCATCATACGTAATATAATTATAACAGTCTGTATATACATTATTTCTACATAATGTAATAAATGATTGGGCATTCAATATTACGATGTCCAGCAACATTAACAGCAATATCACTTTTCTAATTTATCCAGCCGCTCTTTTCATTTTTTGATGCGTCCTGACAATGCTACTCTAAAGATGCGAGGTGCTCAGTCTTGTATCCCAGCCGACATATATATATATATAATTCAATCTCTTTGCTTAATAAGGCCTACAACAAATAAAAGTAATTAACGTATAAGCAAATACAATTGTATTCAATTATTCGTATTTAATACTATTTAATATTTAAAGGTACCTGACTATTTTATAGTAGATATTTGGCCTCTGTTTAAGTCAGTTGCATTAAAAATAACAATTAAAAAATATCCGAGCTAACCCTGCAAGATATCAGAATGAGAAACTTTAGACATCATCAATTTATATTAAACGTATTGCAACATGTAATGCTACATTCTCCAAACACATCTTTGCGACGAATACCTGTTTTGAGCCAATCAGTCAGGCATGTCTATAGAGATTATAGGCACAACAGGTTTCATTAGGTCGATTTTCTTAATAAGCTTCTCGCTCTTTTCTGTAATCATTGGCTCAGATGGCGGTTGATCTCGCTCGTCCCTTGGCTGATACGAAATATTGCCATATTCTTGAAGCAATGGACATAAACCTAGCAGGAAGTGACAAAAGTCTTTTCTGATACCAAACCACCCTAGACAAAAATTCCATCGTTCTTACATGCTAAATAAAATTAATAACGAAATGATCTTATGTATATGTTACATCAAGAGAAAAAAAAATAACGATATATAATTATCCTATTACTAAATAATAGTTTACAAGATTATTTCTCACATCTATTTCCGCCCTTTGCACCAAAGGACATAAAAATAAGAGTCATATGCGACAGGAGCAGTGGCATCGCCACAGTTATATAATTTATTGAAATATCTCCATCTAATTTATTCGCTAGCAATACCTAAAGCAGAATAATTTATATGAAATAAAAGAAAGACAAATTAAGATTATGATTATGATTTACTTAACGAGGCATACGCGAAACAATGTGATAGTTATACCTGGAACACTAAAATGGGAACAACGAGAAACGTATACGCCACCGCCGAGCGCAGCGAGGTCCGCCTCTGCCGGGCGTTGATCTGCGGCGTTCTCAGCAGAACAGCGGCGAATACTATCGCGTACAAAACAGCCACTAAGGATAAGCAGAGAAGTGCCCAGAGCGGCACGAACACAACTTCCCAGCTCCACGTTATAAAGCCGTCCAATCTCAGAGCCAAGAAGATAAACTGCAATACATTCACGGCGCAGAACAGCTCCAGTTCGAACGATCGATCGTGTTTCACCGCCCAGATGCAAACCTAAATCAAGACAGAGATCAGAAGGTGAGGAGCATATCGTTGATACAGTCGTTGGCTGCGGTTTGAAGAAGCACGCACTCGGATACTTACTGCAATCGATACTATCGAGATGAAAATCAGGGGTATGAACACCAGTATCCACAGGTGCCTCTCGGATTCCAGTTTGTCGCATACCAACAGCTCGAACATCAGGAGGATTAGGTGCAGCGCCAGGGTGATGAGCATCGCCTTGTAATGTACATAGGCGTCCCCTTCCAATCTCGCGTGGGGATGCCGCCACCAGACGTAGCTGCCGACTATCGCCCCCAGGATCACCATGCCCTTCCAGAACCATATCGGGCTGAATATCGACCAGTAGCTCCACTCGATGAAGCCGTCCAGTCGGAGTGCGAAGAGTGACGTAAATATCATCAGGCAGGTGTGCACCAGAAATTTGCTGCAATTCAAAATTAACGACTCCCTGTACGTTTCCGTCCACACTCGGGAACGATGCGCCGAGGTCGGCGAGGGGGGACCGGGACGAGATCGGAGACGCGGGACTCACCTCGGGTTGAAGTCTTGAAAAAGCGTTTGCAAATTCATAATTGCCGCAGCGGTTATGTAGGCCAATTAAAGGTGAGACTTCGGGTGACCTGTCGGGCGGAGATTCATGCTACGTCGTGCGCGCCGTAGATCTCATTTGCCGCGGACACCGTCACGGGAACGCGTCAGCGATGCCTCGTGCATTTGTATTCCGGGGGGATAAAAAAAAACTTAATCGCTATCCGTTATAACCAAAATATCGAGCATACTGAAGTCAGGTAATAATCATCGGCCGTTCCGACTTCCCCCACCACTACTCTCGGCGCTCTCTCCCTTCCGCCCGCTCCTTCTCACTCGCACTCACAGCTATTTATATCCGTAAGGGTGACTTCGACCAAACTCTGATTAACTTGGTAATTATTCAAATAATAACAACTGTATTATCCTGTTGACAACGACGGAGTTATTAATTTTTGCTTATTTAACGTATGAAGAAAAAAAATAATGAATTATATATGAGACATGTTACAGTATGGAAGAGGATAACAAATATTGTTGGAGGAAGAGTACAGGTGTGTCTTTTCTGAATAGGGAAAGGATAATTTAAGCCATTTTATAGAAGAATGTGAAGTGGCAAAAAGATGGGAAGGATGAGAAACTAAATAGGACATGAATCGAGTAACGAATTAAATATGGAAAAGGAAAGAGCATTAAGGAAATTATGAAGAGCAAAATTAGGAAGGAAAAAAAGAGTAAAAGGAAAAGAAAAAAGTAGAAGAATAGAGGTACTACTAATAATAATAGATAGGATAGATAGAAAGAAAAGAGATTGTAATTAGAGTATAAGAAATATAAGTAGATAAGATTAAGTCTAAGTTTAAAGTTTAAAGATTAAAAATAAGGTAAGGATCAACAAGGTAACAGAAATAAGTGGTCTGTTCTTTATAGTTGAACTGACTGCATTAATTTAGAATTTATTTTTCTCCTTTCAGGACCGGTTTTTCCAACTTCTTGGTAAGCTAACTATTATAGTTAAATTATACGTCTGTCTTTGTTTTATCTTTAAATTAGACAAGTTCAGATGTATGATTTAATTATTAATTAGCTTACCAAGAAGTTGGAAAAACCGATCTTCAATGTAGAAGGGGAAGGATAAATTCTGAACTGGCAGCCAGTTCAGCTATAAAGAACAGACCTAAGATAGAAGGAGGGAAGAATGAAAGGCTAAATGAATCATTAGAAGAGATGAATATGATTAAGTTTTGTAAATTAAGTTCCATTTTTATTGGCTGTAAAAATAGAAGCGAATAAAGTATTGTATATTGTATTAAACTTTTTTTATTAATATATTTATAACGAATTTGGAAAAGGTAAAAAGTAAATAAAACCAAAAGTTAATCTGCATTAAGTCAAGTGATTTTATTACTGCAAAACAAACAGATTATTGTTTTTAGAAAGATAAGATTAGGAACAATGAATTATATAGAAATGCTGTAAGCGATTGTATCATTTGAATTAATCGCTGATTAATTTAATTGGTACTTAGTTCAAGTCGTTTAAGCGCTCGTACACTTGGCAAATTTATTAGGTTGATTAATCATTAAATAAAAATCAATTAGGGAATCTCACAAAATTTATGCTTAATGGAAAAGCACGTTAAACGTAAACTAATTCTAAAATTTTATGGCCGCAGGTTAACGCCGCAAACAAACGAAGATTATTGACATACAAAGGATATTGTTATCGTGACGAAAAATTTCCGATCGCACTGACGATAGCGCAGATAATCCATCAAAGTTGAAAACTACAATTTATGTACCATTGTAGAAAACAAAGAGATAAGCGGAGGTGTAAAAGAGCATATATAGGACAAGTGTGTGTTCTTCTTTGTTCGAGATAAAGTAATGTAGATTAAACAATTTTACGAGAGAAATGTAAAGATCTGGTAATCATGATTACTCGTTATGTACACAGATCCTCGTTTTATGCAGAAACGTAAAGTGTTATAAAAATTATATTACAATTCCAGAGTGGCGCCAATGCTTATTGGCAAAACACGACAGCCGAATAACAACGCATCGGCGAGACCTGTTATAAAATTCAGTATCTCACGTGCGAAATATTCTCGTTGATTATTTGTGTCGCCCGACGGTTGAATTTATTGTTTGTATTTATGTCCGTTAATCGTGTTTGCTCGCGACGACGTCTGGCTGGTTAGAAGACCGTGTAATCCCGCTGTCGCCAAATGCCAAACAAAAGCTGTCAGAACAAATAAATAAACTCAATGAGAGATTATTGCGCGCGATAAGGCGATCATTGTGAACTGCACGCGTCTTAGGATACGCGTGTCCGAAGATCAATTCGATCGCGTTTGTCATTATTTCGCAATTGCATTGCCCGCTGCATTCTTCCACGTGACCGAGTAATTTATGATTCGGGCTTGAGCGATGCCGATAAACTTCCGAGTTCTCCGGATTCATTCGCGTGCAAATTGACAACATTATGAGGAAGATGTATCTCCTTCTTACAGAACGTATAACGTAATTCGAACTTGGATCTTAATTTCTTCAACCTTGACGTAGTTGTGAATTAAAAATAATCAAATCGAAGTTGCAATTAATAACAAAACGTTGAACTATCATTTCTTCGAAATAATTTCTTGAGAATCACCGCGAAATATTACAATTATAAAAAGCAGCATCTTAATATTCTAACATTATCCGAATTTTAATTGTTATCAGCAAGTTCCTTGCACGCATCACAACAGGAACTACGAGATGATAACTCGTCTTTATTTGTCATCTGGTAAAAAAAAACTGGAAATTGACAAATAGATCGAATCGCGATAAGGCATCGGAACGGGAAGATACGGTAATCTTACTTGGAATTTTTTTTCGATAGCATTTTATTGCACATTGTTACGTATAATTAATAACGATAGACGTATATACAATATATTTTTCGCAATTATTATTTATATAGTCAAAGTCTCTTGTTCGGACTAGCCATGAGATTTCTGTCACTCGAAATGAGCATCCTGCGGGTGAAATAAATAATTATTACTATGTTGTGACTGCTCGCAATTTAATACATCTATACAATACTATATCTTTTTCTGATTGTAAACTTGCATAGGCAAAACTTACATATTTTACATACGATAGAAAGATATCATAGACCATCGTCATAGCATTCGTATAAAGTACTCGATAACGCAGGGGCACAAAGAGGAAGTTAATGCATTGCGTAGGAGGCCAAAAACAACAGTCGACCTAGCAGTATAATTTCAATAAATTATTACGTACATTTTACATTAAAAAAAAAGTTTTCGAGCAGCTTTTAAATTTTAAGTGTTATACAAATTTGTTCTCTTATTGAAATACCAATTAACGAATATAATCTCGTACATACTTTCCATGTTTCGCAGAACTTCAGCTTTAATTCCTTGCTAATCTCCTCGATTTTGCGACTTTCCAGGAGCCCGAGGCCGACGAAAAATATCGTCAGGCACGTAGGACTTGCGATCGATTGATCGAGAAATGTTTTCTTGAGGACTGACTTTGCGTTCTTGCCTGGCCAAGCCTTATCTAGAATCGTATAGAACCAATGATGAAACGGACCTTGAAGCAATCCCACGACCGTCATATTCCTGGTCCTCATATAATCATGTCCGTATGGAGACGTGTTGGAAATCGTTGTCACCTCGTCATCTTCCGGTGACGCTGCCATAACACTGCTTGGAAAATATTTGTTAGAACAATGCTTTTTCCAATGTTCGCTGCGTTGCTGGATCACATCTCCCGTTGCCATCATCAAACCACAGCTCACAGTGTTGGTAATTAATAGGTATTTACCTGCACAATCAAATATATAAAGTTCAGAAAACTATTATATTATTTTCAAGCAGCTATTATTTTATTATTTTAATAGTGGAATTTTTTAAAAATAAAATACGTGCACTTACCAAACAATAGCTGACGCAGAACTCCCATTTCTACAGAATTATATTATACAAATTTTATGATAAAATTTGTTTTAACGTTTGGTATTAGATTTTTCAAAAAACAGAAATTATCTGTAATTGCAAATATTTCTCAAAAATTATATATATGAAACAGAAACATTAATATCTGTTCTCTCGACCAAATTTTCTTTGAGTCGTCTATTTGAATTCGTTTTTAAGTGTAATCCTTTTTTTTTAAATCTATTGTTATTTAATCGAACCAATCTTAATTCTTCGGTATTTGTGGAGACGCAACATTCGCTGAAAGTTGCGTGGCATAACTTTCAAATTGGCAGGCTGAAGATCGGCGGTCTTCGGGTGCAGTATCGGCGGACGCCTAGATGCACAATGGAGCTGCGCCGATCATCCGTGTAATCATCGTGCATCGAACGTTACTGTTTGGCGAGGTCGGAGGCTCGCTAAATATATGGAACGTCGCGGCAATTAAAAATTCCGCGGAGATTGCGCAAACGATACACAATACACTTTATCTTTCCGATCGCGTATTTCTTCAAATTTTCTTGTCAGATATGACATAAGAATACGTATACAGGTTTATCAAAAGTTCATCTCACATGTTTGCAAATGCTACTCAATGTATCAATAGAAAGGCGAAATGAGAGGGGAGCTAAGATAACATACAAGAATATACTTAATTTTAAGCCATCTTAAATTTATCATCATTCATAAGAATGGAATTCTACAGAGGATTAATTTCTTTAGTATAATAAAAGTGTTCTTAAAACTTTGAATTTTATAATAAAATTCTTAAGCTACAAATATTTTAAAATAATCCAATAAATGCAATGATCGCGCCATTAAAATTATTTAATTACAAAGAATTCTTCCTGAAATGCTGTTATTGGATTTTTAAGATTTTTTATTGATAGTCAAAATTGTACAACTTAATTACAATAAGACAGGATGTTGATGATTACTTAGCCGCAACAGCTTTAGGCTTCGGTAAACCTTCCCTGAATCCATTCCTATAAACGTACAAACAAAACTATTTATATATGTTGTATATATAATAAATTGTAGAAAAAACTAAATAATATTTATAGCTTTCATTTAATCATTTAATAAAAAGAAGGTATGAAAGTTATGAAAAATAGCAAAATAATTTAAAAATCTTTTTAAAAAGCTTTTAAAAATCTACAAATCAATCGCTTTAACGTTCGTTAGTTATTACATTTCTAACATAGCTACTGTAGCTTACTTGAATTTACGGCGCACGATTTTCAAATGACGCATGCGGCCAGTGCCAGTTGTCTTCCTCCTCTTTGCCTTGACCGACCAGTTATCTGTGAAATGTAAATCTAATTAATATAAATGTCGTCAAATGTAAATCTAATTAATATTTCTAAACTAACGTAAAATGATTCGATATTTAAATGAACATAACAGTCTTCTATACAGACTTGTTACATTGTACTATAGCGACTTACATGAACGCATTTTTTTAGCCGGATAGCCGCACTGCGCACATTGTGACTTCTGGATATGGTACGAGCTACGTCCGCATCTCCTGCACAACGTGTGCGTCTTATTACGCCGCTTACCAAAGCTGGACGTACCCTTCGTCTGTGAACATCAAGCAAGAGCATTGTAACCTTAAACTGTATTCTAAATCCCTATTACAAATTAATGAAAAAAAAGAATCAACGACGCAAATATAAAGAATATCTATTTTACATCATTTCTACAAATGAGAAATAACAAATATACTTCAAGGAATGAACAATTTCAACGTGTTAGCATATAAACATTGTCATAACCTGTACACCGGTATCACATTAGTGTCATGCGGAATGACATCTTTTTAACCCGATATTATTAAATTATGTCAGTTCTATGGAAATTCAGGACATCTTTTCCGCGCCGATAAATCGGCCGAATGTTAGGATCACTACGAAATAAATCGATTCAAGTAACGTGAATCAACGCTCACCATTTTAGAGGAAAGAGCACCCCGGAGAAGAAACTGGAAAAGACGATGAACTCCGTTCCGAATCCCGTTCCTTCGTTCAGTCGAAACCAACCAATAGGAACGATGTATTTTCAAATTTTGCTGATTGGAACTAACTGGGAAATTCTTACTCGGACGGTAAATTCATTCAATGCAGTCATAATTTATTGAACAGTCAATAAGATTAAAATATTTTTTAAAACATCTAATTTGCAAAATATTAATTTAATTTATGTAATAACTTTATCAATCTAAACATTAAATTGTGCATGCTGCATAATTCAGTTTCATTAATATTTTTTTTTATTAAACGTTTTTTTACAAATAATGTAATCTAATTATATTTACAATAATTTATATGTAATATACAGTGGATAATTAAAATTCTATGAGTCTGTCCGCATCAGTGAGTACTTCGTGAGTGTGTTGGCTACCAGATTTCACAACATGTTGTGCTCCAACTAAGCAATTCTTCAGTTCCGTGCCTTCCTCGATGATGCAGCCATTGCACAGTATGCAGTTTTGAATAACGCATCTGTGAAAAAAAAAGAAATTAATGCAGCGAATCGTAAATGTACGTGCGTTTAGCAAATAACATTTTCGAATAACACTTCGGACTCACTTTTCTTTAACAGTTACATGTCCCATTATCACACTCTGAGATATCCTTGTCTTCGTTTCCACGACGCAGTTAGGTCCGATATGATTCTGTTTCAACGACGTCTTCTCCTGAATCAACGAATTGTCGCCTATGCGACAATCTTGCATCTGTGTACTGTGCACTGTCGCGGTGCTCGAGATACTCGGCAGCAACGGCAATTTATTCTTGTCATCTTTCCACCACTCTGATATCTGTACAGAACGTGTCTTAAATTAGTTGATCTTCCTCAAAATTTATAATACATTAAAGCATAAATATAATATATATTATTCAAGATGATACATGGTTCTATGTGAGAGCGACCAACTCGAATTCCAGATTCAAAGTTGATATCCCGTATATCTAAATATATGTATAATTATAATTCTAAAATAATATACATTATTCCTTTGTCAAATAAAAAATGTAAATTAATATATATTCATAAAGTAAAATAAAAAATATATTTAATAATAATAAAGTAATAAAGTAAACTAATATGTTACTACTCAACCTTAGCATTTGCAAGATGATACATTTGTATGGTGTTCGCTCTAAGGCCAAACTTTTCATTTGATACATGAGCGTAACATCGTATCACATCCTCATTATATGCATCCTCCAAATCAGTGCCATGATCATTGAAGGCGGACATCTTTCTTATCAAGACGTCCAATGGTTTCTCCATTGCAAAATGGAAGATATCTTCCTTCAAATCCATCTGTACCATGGAAGTCTTATCATCCATAGATTGTTTAGGTCTAGATAACTGTTTACCGACTATATAAGGTAAAAGTTCACCCTTCAGCGTCGTGAAATTTCTGAAAAGCATTTTTTTACATTTAATTAGACTTACATTTGGTCTCTTTAATACTTCTCTCTGGTAGAATCACTCACTTGTTAAGTATTAAAAAGTCAACCACCCATTTGTTAATAATGTACAAATGTGCGTCCATCAGCTTGGAGTGAATGGTGAAGCTAGCGTGCTTTCTGAGAAGCCTCTGCGAGATGTTGATCGTTTCCTCGAAATCGGACGCAGAAGCCAAAAAAATCAATCGCCCTGTATTATTGTCGATGCCAATCAAGTCTGTTTCCGGCTTCTGCTTGTTCTTCAGGCCCGCTGTCACAAAGTCGTCTGGCACTTTTGGCGCAGGTAGCATCAGAGCGGTTACGCTCGCGTTGTGCTTCCTGTATAAATTTAGAATTCCTGATATGTCCACATTTGTTATCAGGTCGCAGGATATCACCAAGATATCCGTGTATATCTTCTCATGAATAAGCCTGATAGAATCGGCCGTGCCGAGGTCTTCGGCTCCTGGGATCCCAACGAATTCTAACTTGATTTTCAGACCCAACTTATCCAGCGACGCCGATACGTCGGACTTGGTCGCCTCGGCGACGACGACGATTGCTTCCTTGAAACCCGAACGTTCAAGGATTTGCAGGGGATACCAGATCATGGGTACGTTCGCGATCGGCAGCAGGCATTTCGGCTTGCCCGCCGTGAGCTCCGTCATGCGGGAGCCTTTTCCTGCGGCAAGCACAATGGCTTGGAACTCATTCTTCTTGTGGTGGCTCATTTCCGTTTTCTACAATTATTAACATTGTTACGAAAATTTTAAAACTTTGTTAAACATTAAACTGTCATACCTACATCAAATGTGCGTTGTAGCTGATGCAATGTGTGTCATTCGACATACGCCTTGTACATTAAGCGATCGCTGTAAGATCACATTAGATTATTTTATATCTATACAAAAATTATTACTTTACAGAAAAACGTAAAATTACAAACGGAGTATGCGATTGTGAGTTGTAAACACGTGATTAAAAGTGCAAATTAAACAGTCCTGCATTAATCTTTTGCAACCATGTGCCCGCCTAACCCAAAATTCAGGATAACAGACTTGAGTAGTTAGTGCACTGGCCAATCACAGCTAAAAACAAGCCCAATATTTTAAAACTCTCGGCTGTGATTGGTTGGTTTACTTCC
Source organism: Tetramorium simillimum (assembly GCA_011636635.1). NCBI lineage: Eukaryota > Metazoa > Arthropoda > Insecta > Hymenoptera > Formicidae > Tetramorium > Tetramorium simillimum. The sequence goes on along the minus strand of VBVQ01000718.1, from coordinate 3,091 downwards.
ATTTCTATCAATTTTGGAACGCACGGTTGCGTTCCAAAATTCATTGCCAACGCTGAAAATCTATAGCCTACGTCACGTGCACTATAGATTTTCAACACTGACAGTGAATTTTGGAATACGGCCTGGATTAATTTTAATCTTGGTTAGCTTTATATTTTTTTCTAATCTTTAAATCTAAAAAAAGATAAAAGTAAGTTAAATTGAAATTAAAGTTAATCAACATTGATAGAGATGGATATTACTGCTTAAACTTGCTACTTTTCGCTCCAGCTGCCACTGGCCTAACCTCAAAAAAAAGAAAAAGGACAGCAATGGCGGAGAATGCATCATAATGCATGTGGCGATGGCGGAAGAGGAAGGGGGAAACATTTAAAGGTGATATATTGCTTCCTAACACGTACTCGATCTGTAAAGAATTCTAAGAGAAATTGTATAACTCGTAGGATCAGATATGCAAAGGATTCGAGCGAGGGATTGAAAGAACCTGTAGGATAATTCGGGGTACACGATGAACGCTGTCGCGGCAGACACGTGCGAGCTCGCGGAGGACGTGATCACGGTAGGCACCCACGTGATAGTCAAAAAACAGGGCTTTAGCAAGGTGTACAAGGTGTCCGAGAGCGGCATTCTGAAGCTGGGGCAAGAGAGGGTGGAGATGGGCGAGATCGTTGGTAAACCGTTTTGGAGCACCTTCGAGATCGTGCCGTTGCCTGGTAGCAAGAACACCTTCACCCTGAGGCTGACGGATCAGGTGGAGTCGTGGGACGATCTGAAGGGGGAGCTGAGCGGCTGCGACAACCGCTCCATCACGGACGACGGCACGTCGCAGCGGCTGTCGAAGGAGGAGATTCAGCAGCTGCAGGAGGCTGGTAAGACTGGGAAGGAGATAATCGGCACTCTTATCGAGAACAGCACATCCTTCGCCGCGAAAACAGAGTATTCGCAGGAGAAATACATTAAGAAGAAGAAGCGCAAGTACTTCAGGTTCCTGACAGTGCATCGGACGTCCATACTGTCGTTGCACGAGGTGTATTTCAAGAGAAAGCACGACAAGATCGGGGGACTAAGGATGGACGCTCTGGCGCAGATCCTATCCTACAGCGACGTGCAGTCCGAAGGTTTGCACCTGCTGTACAGCAGCGGATACCAGGGACTGCCCGCGGCGGCAATGCTCAATAGGATAGGCGCGGACACCAGCGGCTACTTGATCAACCTGCATCCCGGTAACATGCCTCAAACCACGTTCATCGAGGCCATGAATTTTCCGCGGGAACTGAAGGACAGGCACGTTGCAGTGAACATGTACAGTTTCCTGAGATTACATTATCAGGGTGAATCTAGCATAATGGAGAACATTTGCGCGTCTAAGAAGACCGTCAGTAATAACGTTGAAGAAACGCCCGAGAAGCTAACGGAAGAATTTGAGGGAGAAACTGACAGTAACGAAGCATCCGAAACAGATATGGAGGTTTTAGAATTGCAAACTGGGACAAAAGAGAACGGTACGCTTGTCGCGAGTGAACCTGGGGAAGATGCCAATGCTTTAAAGCGAAAGCGTGAGTCTGAGAAGTCCGACGAAGAAGCGGTGCCTGTAAAGAAACCGAAATGGCTGCTGGAGACAAAACACGCTGTGTGTTTATTAAATGACACGAAGGCTCGTGGGTTGACTATCGTGGCGAGAGAACATCCCTTGCAGATCGTGAACGCATTGCTACCCTTCCTGGGAATCTCGCGGCCATTTGTTATCTTCCATGCGCATCGGGAGCCCTTGCAGGAGACTTATATAGAACTCAAGAAAAAGGGCAATGTAATAAATGTGAAATTGTTTACGAACTTTTTACGTTCGTACCAAGTATTGCCCGACAGGACGCATCCCGACATTTTAATGAGCGATACCGGTGGCTATATTTTAACGGGTTACCTAGTTGAGTGATATACAAAATGTTTTAATAAATTTTGATATGAAACCGTATTCCGATCGATATAGGTTCGCATCAAGTTTTCTTATCAATCGAATGGTAAGAAACTAACATAACAATTGTAAAAAAAGACTTATAAATGGATTATAATTTTTTACGAATATAACTATTACACACACATTTAAGTTTATTACTTTGGCCTCTAATTATAATTCTTTTAATAACAATCGCTCTTTTATTTATAATTTCAGAATGTAAGATCGTAGTATAACGATTGTTGATATCGCAAAAAGGATTGTTAATATCAATAAGTTTTTAGAAGTATTTATATAATTATTAAAATATTCATTATTTCATTCATTATTCATTATTTATGAATATTCATTATTTAATAAAAATTTATGAGAATACTGAGCCAACAAATTTAGTCATTAGGATATATGCTGTTTTAATATAACTTCTTATATTTTTATTTCTATAGTGAATAGTAATAAATAAAAGTGGCTCGATTTTAGTTGGCCCATTATTCTCATTAATTTACTTAATTGTTCTTACTGCAATAAACTTTTACAATAAACATCAATTCTAAATTTTACAAAATTTATCTTCAAATATTAAAAATTAAATTTTTAATTCAATATTTTTGCAAACTAGAAGATTTTCATTCTGTTCACGAATCTTTATAAAAGTTCTATCTCTTTTTTTTTTATTTTTCCTGTTTTTGCTTAAAATTTTTTTCTTTATTTTATCGACCGGGGTACAAAGATGAGTTGCTACTTGGATACGTAGTTCCGCTGGTCGGAAGCTTCCATTAGAGGCCGCTGTGTTCGCCGCTGGACGTGAGAAGGTCAGGAAAGGTTCGCGAGAATTTTGCTCGTACACACTCCATAGTCTCCGAATTCCCGCTGCGATCGATCGAAAAACCAACGTACGGCCGACGAGCAATAAAAGTACGTGTTTCACGCGCGCCGTTCCGAATTTTTTCTAGGTTAGGGACAAGATTGTTCCGGAACGCGTCGCATGCGCGCGGTGTAGCGTAACATATTGCAACTCTACCGGAGCGGTAATTCCCCCGATCGTTTCCTCTTCCCTCTCCTCTCGCTGGGCGAGATCCGATCTCGGCGGACAGGAGTGCCGTGTGCTTATCGGCGCCGCCCCCGTCCCCCTCATCC
>VBVQ01000717.1:0-49630 GCA_011636635.1 Tetramorium simillimum | reverse complement strand
TATATATTTTTTTTAAGTAGTTTGAAAAAATAAATTCGCTTATCTAAATTACCTCAACTAACAATATTTTTATTTTGAAACGCTTTTTCTCTCAGTATTTTACTCGTTTTCAAACGGAATTTATGTTGTCTTAGACATTAATAAATCTACAAAATAAAATGCAAGCTATACAATTTATCGTTTATCGCAATTAATTTAAAGCGCGAGGAAATATTCGGCGTGCGTTTATTTCATAATACACTAAACATTTTCCTGGCCTTGTCGGTCCTGGTTTGTTTCTATGAGAAAGCGTCACAAGCGCGCCGTGTTGTCACTCGCGTAACGGAAGCCGCCGAGTTTGTCATCACATTACCCATTGAAACGCGGTCGCGTCAAGTGTTAAGCGATACCAAATGCCATTGTGTTTCGCAGTTACGAAGCGATTAGCTCGAATTCGTAAGCGAGCGTACCTAACTTTCGGGATCGTATCATCGGGCGATATCTCGCGCGATTGACTCGGAATGGAAATCGAAGCGATAGAGAATAGGAAATATAAATCGTCGGTCCGCGACACTTTTGATATACTTATCTCCGCCTTTGCATTCGCGTGTATTTCGCGCTTTGAGCTTTCGGTTTAAGTGCGATCGTCTCACCTGCCGTTCGGAGGATCAATAACGTGGGACAATATGTGCAAATCAAATCGCCGGATGTGCGTCTTCCGAGGGAACGAGAAGCTGCGTTATATCAATTGCACTGCTGAAAATTCGAGATTGAGGATACGGAGAATATTTTATGTACGTTTCTTTCGTAACACCGTAGATATTTCGAGAAAATGAGTCTGACTGGCGCGCGGCCTTGGCGTTTGTTTTTGATAGCGCATCGGCGCGCGACCCATTCAGAAGGCCGTGTGTCGCCGTTCTGTCATTTGCGTGACGAGACCCGAGCTGGCAGGAAGCAGAGTGAATCGCCATGTGTTTGTGCGCCTGTGTTATGTGTCATCGTGTTTTTTCAGTCGATCTCTGATCAAAATGTGACTATTGAACTGCATCAAGTGCATCAAGAGAGAACCCTTCATCGCGACTGGTAAGTTTTTTTTCATACAAGATTTATGATCGTACATATAAGCTTTTGTTATACATAGTTAAAGAGAAAGAGAGAGAGAGAAAAAAAAGAGAAAAATAGTGTTTAACACATTAAAAAAAAATTTTTTATTCATATGATAAGCGCTTCTGTAAATTTTGTGAATTTAATCAAATTTATTACTTTATACGCGCAAATTCCAAGTAAATATGACTCGTAGTGTATTCGCTCATTCTGTTTGCCCCGCGAATTAATTACGCGATGTCCATAAAACCGGGTGGTGGAACCGCGTAAAACATTCATACTTTCGGGCAGGATCGTCGATGCAAGAAGTGGCCTCGCAAAAAAGCTGGCTCCGCGCGGAATATTTCTATGTAAATTCGGGAAAACCGGGAATTCACGGAAAAAAAAACGTAATTCGACGAATGCGCGGCTCTGCAGTTTTTTTTCCGTTGCGAAATGCACTTAAATAAGTCGCGCGGGATGTAAATTACGAACGCGCGAAAGTATCATCCCAACTTAATTACGCTGTAACTTACGGTGTAAGCTGTAAGTGTCGTTTCTAAGCTCCTAAATCGTGGCTTGACTTGCGCGTAAACACGAAGAATAGCTCTTATAATTTGAATTACTGCATGAGGTTTTTGTGCAATTGAGATATATTTGGATTTTAGTTAATTTAATGAAGGCCAGAGGCCCTTTACTCTTAATTTCTCTTCGCCTTGAATAGTATTAAAAGGAAGATTCGTGTCACAGATACAAATGAATATTTTTCCAATATTGTTTAAGTCTCTGACATTTTTTATAAAATTAATTCAAACACAAGAGTATATCTCAATTACGAAATTACACAGTAATTCGAATTGCAAAAGCTGTTTGCTAGGCTTTTGGACACTACGAAGAGAAATTAATTTTTCCCAACCACTAATAGAATTGCAATGGCGGCTCAAATATTCCGGTACATGGTGCATTTTGTCCTCAAATTATACATCTGTATTTTTCCGCGAATCTCGCAGCTAGCTTTATGAATATTCCGAGAAGCGTGCTTCGCCGCACTTAAACCCGGTTTTATTAAATGATACCGCCAGCAACGTCGAGCGTTTTCACAAACAGCAAAATAAGTGTGTACGGCTTTCTATCAAAGTCGCAGAAATATTTACGGACTACATTTACCTCGCTATTTTGTATAACAATGAAATCTTCCAGTTTTATTGCGGCATTTTAATATGAAATATTAAGAGTTTTTCACATTATGAAAAAACCGAATAGTTAATTGTGTAATAAAAACAGTATAATCAAACCTCTCGCTTCTCGGATATATTTTATTAATATATTACTAACCGCTACGAAACCGTCTGGTTAATTTATTGTTGCGCGAAATATTACCGAGTTATGCTGTTGCAAGTAACAATGGTGTATATACTATGGTGCGCGCACTCCGCATGTAAATCACGCAAGTATCATAATCATGAGAGCATCGTTAAAGTCTGACTGACGTCATCCAACTCAAAGCCTCGATGTTTTGCACGTCCTTTGAGCGAGACGCGCCGTATCTGCGCGTCCTTTGAGCGAGACGCGCCGGATGCAAAGTTGTACTTAGAGTTGCGCGTAAAGTAATACCCGAATGCTCGCACAAAGACACTTAAGTAAGATGTGCGAGGTGTAATAAAGTCATAGTGCACACGACACACACGGTGTTGCTCCGCGTAAAACTCACGGAAACCATAGATTTCGCTTGAGATTTACGCGCGAGCGAGAATGCAGTTTGCCGACGGAATGCATCAAGGAAGAAGTTGCGGATAAGAAAGGTGAAAGCGCATGAACATTCTCCCGCGGCCGTATCTGCATAAAATTGATACGTCGAACAGGTGGGTGGATGCGATGATAGAAGACCGCGTTATCTTCCGCCGTAATATGTTCCAGAGGCGGAGTATCTATCACGATTCAAAAATTCCCCGAAGCGTCTCAGGAATATTGATGCCTTCAGCCGCGCAAGCTGTTTTCTCTTGTTTTGTAGATCTTGCATTAAACTTTTATGCTTTCTCTCTCTCTCTCTCTTTCATTTTTCAATCTCTCTCTAATAAAAAAATATATATACTACAAAAGAATTGAAATATCCTTAATTCAGTCTATAATGTTAATTATCCTACAATTTCATTGGGATACTGCACCCGAAATTGAGAAATCGTACGTCCAAATCTCCTCCAGTAAATTTTAACTCAATATTAAAGATTTTGTTCGTGATTTCAAACGCGGACAGTTCTTATTTCCGGTTATAAAAATTATCTTCGCTTCAGAGCCGGCCGAAGCAAAACATTTCAATCACGTCTCCCGGCAATATTTCTTGGTATACTTTATTAGTTTCCGATATTCGATTATCGGATATTTCGAGCGTGAGCACAAATATCAAAAACCCAGTGCTGCTAATCGGCGAAAACCTGCCATTCATGTATGATCTCTGACCTTTGCCCGAATGGAAATTTCATTGAATGAAAAATATAGGACCACAAATCGTGGCTTTTATCCGTAGTACGTTTGCCAGGTAAACTTCTTGAAACATTCAGGTGATTTCGCGGCTGGTATACGTGCACGATGAAATTTGAAGAATACTGCGCTTCAAATATCTACGAAAGAACACCCGTTTTGCGGGTGTTTTTCGCACCGCGTGTGTTACCTCGAAATTGAACAGTACTGCGATCAAATCACGCACCTGTGAAAAGAAATCCTTTTGCGCTTCCTTAACGCTTACGGAAAATCCTACTTACGAGATTAACGACAACTACATACGAGATTAAAACAAATTGCGTGCTGTTTGCGAACCGTTACCGTTACGCATTAAAACGTAATAACGTGCATATATATTTTTATTTACGAATAAATCCAGCTATAAAAGTGATCAAAGAAAATTGAGGAAAACTTTCATTATTTCATAAAACAATTCGTCAATTTATCCAATCTCTTACGTATAATTCTTTTGTTTGCCGATCGCAGAAGAGTTCGTGACGCTGAGTGCAGATATTTCCTACTTATTTAGTACACTATAAATCACGGCGGTAATTCGCACCGGGAGTATAAAATATTCAAGATATGATCACGACTCACACGTGGCCGCCGCAAGATAAGTTGGGACATGTTTTTGAACATATAGTTTTCCCTTGTTCCCGACGCAAGACGGTATATCAAAAGCTGTCTAATAAACTCGACCTTTACGAATATTACCTGCGATATGTTCTTTCGTCATACAGCCAGAAGGGATACTTTCATCCGTTCATGACTCCATTAAGATAGAAAGCTTAGAAATTATTGTCATTGTATAAAGAGAGTCCAGGAAAAAGTTTCGATATATATTAATCTAAATAGTCTAGATTCTCAATTATAACTCAACAATAAATAAATATTCTCAGTTATTTTACACGTCTATAATAACGATGTATGGTGCGAACATCGTTAGTAAAAATAAAAAGAGTTATTGTCATCGCATAAAAAAAGTTATAAGTTTTATCCCGCAAAGCACATTTTCCCCCTTAGATGACAGTAAAATGTGACTGTCGTATCGAGGTTTTTCTTCTGCAGAAACACAGATAACAGACTATATGAGCTATATACCTAGCTTTCATGCGCAAAAACCTATCCCGCTCGTTTATCACAATTTCAAAATACAGTTCGCTGCTTAGATTTGCATACATCGACGCGAAATGTGGGATACGGGATGCGGGAATGGCTGTATTTATTGCGAGTATAATTAATGGAAAATCCCGGAAATTGCACGCATCATAAATTATGATATTTTCTCTCTCTTTTCCATTCTCTGATATAAAAATGTTATTATAATTTTAAAAAAGCGTCACATTAAATTAGTAATTAAAAATTATAAAAATTATAAAAATATTAAAAATATAAATAGAAAAATATTATAAAAATTATATAAAAAATTTATGTTATAGTCATAAATTAATTATAATTATATTAGTATAAAAATAACTATTTTCAGCTATGTTAGTTTTGATAAGAAATTTTCTCTAATATGACATTTTGAAATTCGATGTGTGTCCTTTCAGCAAGTCTCCTTTAATTGCGGTTCCGTATTATGTCTAATTCGATATTGGAAACTCGTGTTAGTCCGCGCGATCCTTTAAAAGTCTGAAAGCGAAACGGCGTGCACCACCTACGCGATCAATCTGCATTTGTCGTGAATCGATATCACACGAAAAGCAGCGTATATATGTGATGTAGGTATGCAGAGTCAGGCGGTTGTGATTAATCGTCCCCAAATTCAAAGCACAGTTGATATTCCATTCCCCGCGATAACAAACAAATTCCCTTGATATACAACGCGCTCACTGTTCTGGACGTTGGATAATGCATTGCCATTAGTAAAAAATTTCGTAAATGTGACTGGAAAAATGATGAGAAAAGATTAGAGAACGGGAGAATAAAATTAGATTTCTCCGCACATTCTGAATAAAAGTAATTTACGCGCGATTATATTACGTGTGATTGATCTTTTAGAGATTAAAGATATATTCGTGCTTCGTGATTCCGCTACAAATAATACAATCATAATTAAACAATAAAATTTTAAAGATTAATAAGAGAGATTTTAAAAATAAGATTTGTTTTTAAGCAAAATTTAAAGACTAAATTAGTGAAAATTGTTTGGATGATAAATTTAAGAAAATAGCAAAAATAATACAAAATTTAGAAGCATGTTTCTAATTTGATTAAATCGAATAAGTTTTAATCTAGGAATATTATTTTCTAATAAATTTCCATTTTTCTCTTTCACTAGATAGACATTTGATAGAAAGTACACTCAGGTAGAAATATGTAAGAATTTCGAAAGGGCGGCATAAAGCTAATCGCCAAGAATTAGTTCCACACGAGTTATGAAAGTTAGAATGGATTTGATGAATATCACGCATGTAATGATTAGTCCAGTCTACCGAGATATATAAATCTACAGCGTTACAAATTCAAATCTGTTTTTAATTGAGATTTAGCACGGAATGAGATGTGGCGGGCTATTTCGCCCGCGACACAGAATGCGGAACCACGTGCTTTCACGTGCATATTTAGTGCCGCGTCCACGTTCGTTCACGCGCTTGCTCTTGCGTGTTTTATATATAGATCGGCACGGTGTAGTAACCAACTGTTAGCATTGCCGACGCGTACTGCCAGTAGCTAATAAATGTGAGACACCATCCGTCCCGTCTATTATATCTTTTAATCGAAAGCTCACGATGGATTTTCCCTCGTTTTATGATCGTAATATTATTTTACTCATTAATTACTTTAGTTCTTCGTTCAATAATTAATTTGATATTATGATACATCGTTAGTTTCTCCCTTTTTATTATATAATAATTATATTGTAAAATAGATTTCTTTGTGATAAATATATTTTTTGCGCGAGATAAAAGTCTATATTAGTAAAAAAAAATAATGTAATCAGTTATCGTCATTAATTTCCTATTATAAAAATTTCAAATCAATTTCGCAAATAAAGAAAAAAACTTATTATTTCATGTATTAATCAAGTATATTAAGAAGAAAATGTATTTATGAAACTCTCTCGTGCAAAATATCCGCCACGCAGATAATTTCCGCGTAATACATATTTTTTATGGAAATCTACTTGAGGAATGCAACGGTGACCTTTCCGCTTCCAGCGCTTTCTCATATTTTACAATTTGCGAGATACATTGCGCGCGTGACGCAATTACGGGTACAATGTAGCGCGTCCACGCAACACGCGCGGATCTTGCAATCCGCTGCAATGCGGCTACATTGCATATGCATAATAATCGGAGGATAATAATAACCGCCCACGCGACAAACACGTAATGACAGGTTGGAAAGGTTCGCGAGAGGCATGACCGCCGGAAAAAGCCTTTCGCCTGACGGAACTTTATTACGGTAGTTTGGCGATATTATTCCAGGTAACGACCGCGCGACGCGCGTATGAACGTCCCCTAAATTAATATAACGTATTGGAAGATAACAGCGGCAATAATTACGGTGCGCAGCCAGTGGACGGTTAATGACGCAATTAGAAACGTGCGCGATGTGTAGCGATGAAAAAAAGCTATCGAAAGGAATTTTATTAGTGTTAATTAACAATCGCCGGTTGGTATCGATAACGATGTGCTCTACAATGAAATTAATTAGCGTTGTAATTAAACCTGCCGATTTTTCCTTTCCAGTTCAGTTTGTTTTCAAACCTATTGGAAAAAAAGAGCAAATTCATAAACGTAAAATCCGGCGCGTTATTTATTTTACTAGATTGAATGCAAATATTGTCCGTCACCTCTCAAAAATATTTCAATTTGAGCTGTTCAATCGTACAAATTTGTTTCAGAATGTACCTTGCATCCATAAATGACGATCAATAGCCATCAATAGCGACTTGTCATTTATTTAGGGATCGTTTTAGAGACAAATAGGTTTCTGATCGAGATTCAAACATTGATCGACTTTCGCGAATAAGCGGTCTCAGCGGTTCGAGATCGTTCGCGTTGTACCGCGATAATCCATTCGCATTTCGGATTCAGCAGCGACGTGTGCGCGTGTGTGAACACGTATATACGAATCCGATAATAATACCTGACACAGCGACACGAAGACACGTGATACATGAGTACCGGCTGGTTGGACCTGTCACAACACCAACGGCACTTAAATTTCAAACAGTTATGCATCTTCCACCGGTATTCGAACCGTCGTCCAGCCGTGCACTCGGCAATCCGCCATTATCCGTCACCGGATCCTCGGCGGGGGATATGCGAAAAAAATCAATATTTCGTGAAGACACGACGGATTCTTATCGTCGAGACGAAAAATTCGCAACTGATTCTACTGCAAGTTTGCACCGTCAGAACGTTGCAAATATTTACGCACGATGTGGATTACAGCTAGCGAACGGAAAATTTTTTTAAATTTAGATATTATTGTTATTCTAAAGGTCTGATCTGAAAACGTAATAATGAAAATGTTTTTCTAAGCTCTTTAAATAAAACAAAATCGCAAAATAGAGATATTTCATATTATTCTATTTCACAAAATTGAGTGGTCTTGTGCCAGAAAACGATTTTTAATTAGTTAAATATGAATTTGGCACCTATTGGGACTTGTCAATCAATTCTTTTAAAAAATATACGATAAAATACAGTGAAATCCTGGCACATATGTGTTAGGGCAAAAATTCCGAATTTTTTCGCTTTACATTGAATAGCAGAGGTTCCGTTCTACAGATTCTGCAATATGTTTTCTTTACAGAAAGTGCAAAATATACCCTTCCCAGTTGAAACGTTTGAAAATATTTCACGAGTGTACCAGAATTTTAGATTCTATACCACGATCTTTCAAAATTGAGTTTTGACGTATACCAATTCCACTCCGGAAAACGCCCCGTGCATAGTTGAATCCTTGATATACTTTACAATTGTTCATTTCCGAGTGGGAAAAAATTTACGACGCGTTGACTTCCTGTGACAAAATCGGAGCACCATCAAACATTCAAAACCCACAACGCGTGCAAATTCAAAGCTATATCATTCTACTGAGTCAGCATTTAAAAGAATAATATTTAACTATACTGATGAAATGGAGGAATATTTATTTGCAAGTGAAAAATCGATTTCACATTACTATTTCACACTAATCGTGACTTTTCTCTTATTAAATTTTCTCTCTGTATATATTACAAAATCTAAAAAGAGTATTAGTTACAATAAATTATTATTATAAATCACCATTAATAAATTAAAAATAAATATCTTTTATGAGAGAGTTCATTAAAGCTATCGTGTTTGCGTTACAAATTGTCTATATAAAATAACTATTTTATATAACTTTTAATAGGAGTTGTTTATAATTTAGAGTAAATAGCTGGCGCAGTCGAGCGCATCTTTAATTTTAACGACAAGTTAACTACTAGGGCAATTAAGAGAAGCGTTCGGAAACATAAGTTCTACAGCCATGAATTGAGGACAGAAAAACATCGGTGAGACCGCCGCGATAAGCGTCGCGAGAGTACCGGAGTGGGTTTTTCAGCGCGATTCGCAATTCTCCTCTCGGAGTGAAGAGACGGGGCGTCGCGTCGTAAATAAAAGTTATCGCGATATATCATGCAGTGGCGCAGCGAGATAGTGGATGGTAGCTCTCCTGGATTTATGACGAATCTTACAGGATGTTCGCGAGGAAGAAAGGTTGGATAGACGCCTCCGGGGCACCGACGACGAAAGACACCGGGCGTGAGGGAAGGAAGAGGCGTGGGTTAACGGGGAAAGGGCTAGGTTTCTATCGATTATCGACTCGAGTCGGAAAAAGAGCAGGCTTTGATGGATTCAAACACGGCCTACCACTTTCGCCTATACTACTCTACCCGAACCACACCCCATCGCGGCTACTCCGTGAGAGTGGTTAAAACGACGATAACGCCGCCCTCCCCTGTCTCTCTTTGGGGGGGAAAGAGTGATCGATCCGGAGAAAGAGATCCGAATCCACTCGACTTAGTCAACAATGGATTACCTGCTCCGTCCGACAATGGATTACCCGTCCGAAATGTGGCGAAACTTTGACGTGCATTGTTAAACAGTAGCGCGATAAGTATCCGAAGCCGCATGGAAAATTGTTCGATGTTACGCAGAGTTAGCGGACATTGGAGGGGCATTTGAGAGATATTTCAAAAATTCATTATGTAGCTCGATGCGTTTCACATATAAATAGACCGCGAAATCATAGAAATATAACAATATACTTAATTAAAACATTAAGAAACTTTTTCAATAATTTTATATGAAGGAAAAAGTATCTCTATCGAGTTAGCCCCCACACCATCGGAAAAAAAATCCGCACCTATCAAAAAATTTAAAGAGTAAGAGTAAAATTGAAACATTTCAATTTTTATTTCCTGCTGAACGGTTTGAGCAACAAAATCGGGATTAGGGTAACTAGCACATAAATAGCACTACATTTTTTGATAGATGCGGATTTTTTTGGTGGGGGGAGGGCTAACTTGATAGAGGTGAAAAAGCACTATGATATTATTTATTTTCAATATTCGCAACATCGATACTGCAAGCACGAAAAGCGTAAGGGTTTACACTAGGTTTTGTATGCATTACTCGACGGTTTCAGAAGTTATACACTTTAGAAATGTTGCATGTGCGTGATGGAATTCCGCAGATCGAAAATCGATGCAGAAAAGCAACTCGTTCGACACTGCCAATGAGAACAATTAACGACGAAATTCGATCAAGGCGCGCTGGATCAGAATTAACCGATAAATTATTCCCGCTGGCTGCGATTGATTTATGGCACGGCCGTCCATTTGAATGTACTATGCGAAAAGCATCGTGATTTTCTCACCCACGCTCGCACCGGAGCAAGTGTTCTCCCGATGATTTATCGTGAACGAATATCTTTGCAATTGAAATAATTTCTGCCTCGCGCGATACCATTTATATTATTTATATTTATATTATATAAAATAGATTTCAGATTTTCTACAACAGATACATTATGATTGACACTGATATTGAGCTCATTATCTTCTATTTATATATTTGTATATTTATAGAATTAGAATCTTACTCTTTAAAATATTAAAAAATTGCTATTTTAGAAAATCATGTAGTTTATCTTAGAAAAAAAAAACACTTAAAAATGCAGATAATATTGTTACGAAGATATATTTATACAAAAACTACATAATACTTATTATATTTTTGTAAATTGGTGTCCCGTGCATCGACATACAACTCACATCGAAAATTGAAATACCTCGAAAAGTTTGCAGAAAAATGAATCGGACAAGAGAGTGAGGAAATGTGAAAGCGTTAGAGTCTAACATTTGCGATATTTTTCTTTTTGTTCGTCTCGAATACTTTCGAACTGTTGGAAAACTGACCCGAGAATACGATATCGAGGACCCTTTAAGATATTTTCTCCTTTTCTTACAACTCGATACTTCGATCGATTTTTCGCGCTTTACCGTTGCTCACCGACGGACGACGGTTTATCTTTTAATGGCATGCATTAACATTATCGTGAAAGTCGGGAAATGCGTGAAGAAAAATAAATACGGCAAAGTTAACAATATCATAAAAGATACGTCATAATGTTGCTTATGGAGCATTAGAATTTTCTCACGACAAAGTCGTATATGTCGGAAAAGTAAAGTAAAAACCATTAAGCGATAGAAGAAGAATAAGCAAGTACAAAGAATGTAGTTAAAATATTTAAATTAGAAGCGGAGCAATTGAACAAAATTCTTGAAAAGAACTTATTTATTCGGAAAATATTTTTCTTTTAAGGAGATGTTATTAATTTATAATAATACGTTTTAAAGAAAAATACAAAAAATATTTTTGTATGTATTGCAGAATCATACATTTTATGTACATTAAAACCTAAATTTAAGATAAAAGCTATTCCGAGAGTCTGCAGAATAATGGGAGCAATCCCCCTGAAATGACTATTGTTGTATCACTTGGACACAATACAGTGTGTCTAAGCAAGCCTGCGATACAACTAGAATGACTTGGATTACGACATGCACGGGAGTTTAGATCTTGGAATGTCATGTTTATTACATGTCGAGAAGCTTGCTGTAGTGGCTATATACCCTTTCAAGGCGTTAATTGAATTTTCAAATTAAATTGAAATTATCTATGATTTCCTAAAATTAAATCTAAAATATAGTTTTTATTTGACAACAAAAATATATACTATTTAATATATACTATTTAAAATATATACTATATGAATTTGTAAATTTAATAAAAAAGAAAAGAAAATATGAAGAATATTTTTTTCGGATACGATTACTTATAAGAAAGAAAATGAAAGAGGGAGAGAAAAATTAATATAAAACAAAAAACAATCCAATTTCTCTCTGTAAAAAAACAATAACTTTACAAAGTTTTATATAAAAAAAAACAATGAGAACTCATTTAATTATTCATATATTGTAGAATAAAATAAAAGATGATATATGTGGTATTACTGATTTTTCGTACACAACACGAAAACAGCTTTTGTGTTTCCCCGACAATTCGACAAGAATTACTGAACGTTCGTGACTCAATCTATCAATTTGAAAACACGATACAGTGCAAATGTAAACTCGCAAAATAAAAGTATGCGGTTAAACATAGGCAATGATTCGATAACGATAGCGTAACTGTGTCGCATTCGCGATGCATTCAGTGGCTGTTTAACACGGCTATCGAAACGAGGCGATAAAATTACCTACCCTCTCCCCTAGAAATTGAATCTCGCGATCAAATTTCTATTTAAATCGCGCAACGCGAAATCTATATTGCTTTAGCGGTGTATTATTAATATCTAGACAGATAATTAATAATTGCCAATTATTTAAATGCCAATTTGTGTATTCTAACACGTTTATCCTTTACCTATTAGAGATCGAGACAAATTAAATTTGTCTCAGAATATCTATATTTATTTATTGGAAAATAATTTGCTTTATTGATTTAATCATCATTCAATTTCGAATAAATCGAAATATTTTCATCAAATGTCGTAAATTTAATTACATGGAAAACCGCATGTTGTAGAAAAAGGGATAAAAAAAAATATGCTACTTTTTTTCCGCGATATCGCGAAAGATGGATCGGCGGATTTCCGAGATGAATCATTCCTCTGAACGTACCGGCGACATTCCCAGATCCGTTTATAAACATCGCATAGAAATACTTTTCAGAAGAACGCGCTGGATTATTGTGACACGCGTATACTCCGCCGACATGTACGCGAGTTTATTCTCGATAGTAGAATGTAACATTATTTTGAGACATTGCGCTACGGTAGATCCGCCGCTCAAAATATCGCGATTAATCGTGCGAGGACTATAAGACGGATGAACATCTTGGAATAATGACAGCGAGAATAAACCCGCTTTATGCGCGTGCAACAGTGTCTCTATTCAGATGGAAAAATGTTACATTAACAACCGAGCGAGTCGGATTCTTGACTCGCTCTAACAAACTATCATTCATATTAAATTTTTCAACTAGTATGTAGAGTTTCTAGACCTCTGCGGACGCAATTCAAGTAAAGTGCGCGTAAAATTTTTAAGGATCGAAATAAACGGTTAGAAAGTAAAAATATAAAGTAGAAATAAAAAAAACATGTATCAAGTCACGCCGCAAAGTGTCTCAAAATAAGTACTTTTCGTTCAAAAGAAGCTAAATTTTATTCTTCAGATAAACGTTAAACATTATGCACAGCGATAGCCCATATAGCAAAATTTGATTTGTAATACAAGGGACAGAATATTAAAACTTTTTTTACAAGATGTCAAATATTTTGGATTGATTATTCGGTTGGAGCATGTCTTTGGCGTTTGTTTTTGTAGCGGAATGTCATTGTGCGGAATAAGTTGACGAGAGAGATCATTCACGCCTATCGATGCTCAATCGAGGTAAGAATGCATGCCTTTTCGTGTATTATTTTCTCTCGAGAGAAACAAGTCCTTAGGTACCAAAAAATAATAAATATATTATATTACGATTGTTATAATAATTATTAGCCCCACTTTTCGCAGTAATTAAATTTTATTTACTTGATTTATTAATATTCAAGGATAAAATTAATAATTAATTTATTTTTAAGTTGTTAACGTCATATTAATCCATTTCTTTCGGAGTAGGTATAAACATTTAACGTAAAGTGTTGGCGGATTAATTAAATCTCTCAATTTCGCCAAGACGCGAACAACTGTCGACGCGAGTATTGTCGTAAATTTCTATTCTTCCTCCGACAATGCTCTGTCTCTGCTAACATTCTCCTCGGAAACTCGGTTAATTCGTCATTAAAGGAAGGAAAGTTTGTCAGACGTGCGTACCTAACACGCGATGAGAAAAAGATGCGATCGAGGACTACTTGCCTCTGTAACCGTTCGTAGGAAATTTCGGATGCAAGTCAGTTTTGAATTGGCAGCGAACATGCGGGAGAGATGGTGATCTAGGCGAGCTTTCTCTCCGGAGACAAGGGAAGTAGGTCACAAACATTAAATGCGTTAGACGTTCATGCGTGCTGCGCCCCGAAACGGGTGCGCGAAAGTTTGCGCTGTCGCCCCGTGTGGGAATATAATTCCACGTGTCGTTTCGAGGGAGGAAAGACTTCATCTCGGGAGGACGTGTCCGCCAACGCCAAGTTTGTCTACCGAAAATTATCCGGTCGCGAGTGCAACCGTGGAGCAAATATGATGATAAAATGCAAATTTACGCGTAAAGCTCACGAATCTCGTGCATACGGCGACAACCCGACGAAATATTTCCCTTGACTGTCGGGGGAAACTTACTTAAACTAAAGCTATGGCCAAAAGTTGCTCTAAAGCAAGGACAAGATGCCACAAAGTTTCTACTTACAAAGAGATAGCCCAGGAGATTTTTAGTCAATCTCGCAGTTAATTTTTTAAATTCTATTTTTTTAAGTTATCGTATTAAATTATCGTTTTTTTATTTATATTTTGAATCAAAATTATGAATTTCACATTGAAACTTTATAACAGATATTTATATACTATCCTGTTTGTAACAAATTGTACAAAATATACAAAACGTATCAATTTTTACGACAATACGACAATCTCCTCTTTAAATATTCTTTTATTTATAGAAAACGTTAGAGTTAATAGAGCTAGATTTTCGCAATTATTTTTAAATTATATTTCATTTATCTTTTTTAACGAGAGCACATGCTCTTTCTCGAAAAACGGAATAGGCTTTTAAAGCTTCAATGGTTCGCTATAAAAATGTCATGTTTTCGCGTGTCGAGAAAGATTTGGGCAACGCTGGTTTATAGCACACTTCGTTACCAGACAATTTTATTGTTCCCTAGTATGGCATGCAACACTTTTTATGGGATACGTACGCTTCACCGTCGATCTATCTTCAGCACCGAAAATAAATGAAATTATGATAACAATGAAATACGAATTAATATAATCCGCACCGCGGAGAACGTGGAGGATTTTTCGAATAATTAAATATTATATCGCGATACAGAACAATTTATCTCAATTTGTCCGAAAATATATAATGAAGACAATAAAATACATTATTTCACATCATGGCTAAATAATACTGTGAATGTTGCGATTATCATCTTCGGCTGAATGTTGAATGCCCGGATTTCTGCTCAAATTTCTGCTTTTCACATTAATTCATATTATTTTGCTATATTACCCATTCATGTCATTTTACATTATCTTCTAATTAATTGTATTATTAATCCGTTAAAAAGATATAATGTGTTGCAAAACAAATTTTTATATCATTTAATTTTATTAGATTACTAGACAGAAACATATGTCGAGATCACGTTACGAATTCCGGAGTAGGATCGGAATTGAGTCTTGAAATAACTACTTCATTAATCTGAATCCAGCAGACTGTCGCATCTCATCATGTTATTGCCAAAATCAAAGCGTGTGAAAATTTATTTCTACATTTCATGTAACAAGTTCCTAAACGCTATACAAATATATACTTACGTTAAATTCAATGTAGATAACATGGAACGAGCATACAGTTGCGCTAGATATAAATTTAACAACGTTAAAATTTAAGATAAAATAATGTTCGTGACTTTTTTTAAAAAAGTAACATAATTAACTAATTTAATTAAACACGTTTATTATTCAACGTATATATTATTTTATTTAAGAAATTCATTATTCACTATGTTAAATCTGTAATATTTAGTGAAAATAATATTTAGAAATATTAATATCCAATATGTTTATATATTATATAATATTTTTAATAAATCAGATTATATTTTTATCGGTATCCCTAATTATTCAAATTTATTGAATTATTCAATATATTATATAAATCACATCCGCGAATAAACTTCGCAGTTATCTGTTAAATATCTTAAATTACATTTCATGATTGCACGTCTCTCTAAAATGTTATAAAGAAATTTATGTTAATTTAATTAAATATGTATCCGTGCCAGTATACACATATATCCTCTATATTTTTAAATGGTTAAATCGTATGCGATCATTAAATTCATACGCCCCGAGCTATTATATAAACCGAGACAAATCAATTAGACGTTTATTTGCATAGCAATTGCCATTCCGAATTTCAACGCAAATCGTACGCACTTGCGGCGTAGCTATTTAAAGCCCTCCCCGATATGCTTGAATTTATATTCGAACATGTGTATCCCGGATCCGCACAAAAGCTTTTGTATTTTGTAAGGTCAATGTCGCGTCCAACTCTTCCGCATGATTCGATGAACGACCTCAAAATATCTGCTCCCGTCTCGCCACGATGTAATGTGGAGTTATTTTATCAAATTATTCCTCGAATTATTAAATTATATATATTTAATGCAGTAACGCATTTAGACCATTTATCCATAATTATAACATTTGTTACGTCTAGAAAATGATTATTATGAGAAAATTTACCGCGGTAATTTTGTGTAAATAATATCTAAGATATACTTTTGCAACTTTTTTCGTGTAAAAAAAGAATATTTAAGAATAAACAGAAACATGACGTATTTCAATTTGGAAAGTTTTAACCCAACATAAAGAGCAAGAATATTGACTTTATGTGTTAAAAGTATACATTGAAATATATTGTAGCGCGCATTAAACTTTAAAAAAGTTTCAATCGTAACTGAATAAATCAAATATATAACTATTGTTAAAGGAAGTCACAGAACGAAGTCGTAGGAAAATCAATCCGATCTTAATACGATGTGTCTGAAAGGGAAATCTTTTCAGAATTGAGAATCACCTCGCATACTCGCTTCATTCGTTATAATGCGATTCACAGAACACATCGTTAGCCACGTTTGACGTTTATCTGTTCGTGACACACGTGGATCGCGATAAAGTAGACACGCGGTGCACCGTTTCGCGCGTCCCGACGCCATCGTTGCCACTTCAGGCACAAAATATTGGCAAGCGTATGGCGTAGCGACACACTCGCAATATTGTATCGCAATAACCCGAATTAACGTCACGTCTCTATGATTGATGCAAGTTGAGAAAGTCGCAATGCGAGAGACACATCGGTTTCGTCTTACCGTTGCAGACGATATCCGGATGGTGCAAGATTACACCAACAGGTGTAACTTGGTCGCGAGAAAAAGAGTTATCTCGTTACAAATAGTTTGCAAATTATACTTGCAGAATTATTTAATACTTATTTAATGAAGAATAATATAAAGTATCGTTTGAAAGATCCTATTGAAAGATTTCGTCTACGCATGATTGATTTTGTACCACTTCATATTTTCCCTATATTTTCAATGGCATTTTTCTAAATAAATGAGGATTAAAAGTAAATATAAAAAAGATTTTTGGTTTTCCAGATTTCATGTTCGCCATTAACTTATGCAAGATAAGCCGACAGGATGACATAATTCAATAGCGGATTAATAAATGTCACAGTGACAAATATAGATCGCTTGGCGATCGTATACGTCAGAATCGGAAACTCTATTCGGGAAGTTCTGCAATAAACATGATATTTAGTTCAATTTGCCTTGCACCTCATAAAAGCAAACTCGCTTATATCGCCGACCATGTGTCGAGGAAATATTGGCAGCCCTAGTATATAACCCAGATTTACATCGACTACTTCCAGCTGCAACTGTCATCGTTACGTTGATATATAATGTGTTTAGGGAGTCTGATTGCGCGCCGAAAAACTAAAAACTTCCTAAATTTACTACATTTTATACAAAATAACAGTTTTTCAATTAGTGTTCACAGATCCTGTCCGGTAAAAATACATATATGTACGAAACGTTTTCGCTGGATAAATATTTGTCTAGCGGAGGAAAAAGCCGGAAATCGAATCAGCAGTATATTTCCGAGTAAAATGAAATATCGATCAACGCATTTGCTGATTAAATATACAGAAACCCGTACGGAAAGGAAAAATAAAAAAATAATCCGCGAGAGACGAAAAGGCAAATGTACCGATTAATTTATTTTAATGGATAGCAGATATGATTCATTTGTAAATGTCAAGATGAGGTAACCTATAGAATGTTAGGCGAATAATTGCGTTACTGAAAAACAGAAAGGGAGAGAAAGAAAACGAGGACGGAGAGAAAGAGCTAAGAGCGCGCTTGAGAGTTTAAACCTTCGAGGAAGCTCTAGCTATATGAGCTTTTAATTAAATTGAGAAGATGAGCCGTTAATGGAATATGAAGTCACGTTTCAGCACGCTTGAAATTAACGGGTGGTTGTACACATCACAAAATTCTAGCTCATTTTTGCCGCATATTAAAGATAAATTGTCCATTATACAACCACAAACAATGCTACGGTCTTCTCTATAATAAACATTAATAATGTAGATAACTCTTTGTACCTTGCACAATTTCCAGCATTAGCTTTTTACTCGTCGCAGTACACTAACGACATTATTACGCGACTGTAAAGAGATTATTGGATTATATTATCCTTTTTTTTTTCTTTTATATTCATAGTAAGGTAATAACTCTTTTGCTAACGCTTTTTGTTTTTAACAATAGAGACAAAATTCTAGATGTTTGACAATGATAGAGATCCGAGACGAGATTTCATAACATAAAGCAAGAACATCAACTGTTGTGTTCGCACTGCAATGCGGACACACTTCGATAGCGCGGTATTGTTAGCACTTTCGGTTATCGCGCGAGCAAGAAGCCTTCACTCGTCTCTTTAATTAGTGGTTCGATCGCGGGAGAGACGCAAGAAAACGAGCTTTGTGTGACCGGATAGCTATGTGAGCACTCGAACAGAAGCGGCGCAAACAATGTCGAATGACATCGACCCGACCGGCGCGGGCGGCGGAGAGAAACGGCGGGAGAGCTCAAAGCTCATCTATTATTGGCACAAAACAGAAATAAAATGCAGTGCGACGGCCTGTGAAATCTACGAGGCTGACGTGCTGCCAACTTTTGTTCTCTGTGGCTTTGGCTTCAATATTTTCAATTCCCGTTATAGTCCGCGTCGCAGAATTGCGCCACTTTTCCGTCCCGACTACTCTGCGCCGAGTTAATACATTGTAGAAAAAAAAAACAAGAAATCCACTGCACGTACAACTATTGTCATGCATCGCCGACATATATTATGAATGCCGTCTGCTTTGTCGTGCTACACTTTTAAACGTTAAAATATATAATCCTTGACTAAGAAATAATTTGTGAACAGTATTTTATTTTTGTACAACGATTTTAAAGACATAAGTTAGAAGGAACACGTGATTTGCATTTTTTTTTTATATACTATTGGATGTCTGAACGCATGAAACAATGAGAGAAGGGCTTGACCGTATTAACCTTAGTAAATTGGTGAAGAACTTACCACAGTGATGGGGTAAACTGGATTGATAATTGTGAAGAGGAGGACGTGGTTCGGTTTATTATTGTCTTCTCTGAAACAGATTAATTGATACGTATTATTCCAGCGAACGCACAGAGAACTTTATTGAAGTTCATCCTACGGCATAAGTGCGCGACCGATAAAATCGTGAATTTCTATCATTTGTCCTCGTTAAAAGACGCTCCAATTATTTGAAAATTCAATTACGGAAGCCCGTTCGAAAACGAGGCCTGGATTATCGCCGAGTTCGCAAAAACTAGTTCGCCAATAATAATTCATTCTTCGTTGACTGTAGCACAGGACGTCTTGCTGACGTAGCGCAAAAACGCATTGATTGCACCCGTTGAAACTAGAAATACTATCTCTGCTCCGTTTTTACGCGCGGATTGAAGAAAAGAGGAAATTAATTTATTCATAGATTATGCGCATATATCAATAACATTTACAATTATTTCTGTCATATCCGCGAAATTAAAATGTTTGTTCTTACTTCTTTGTTAAATTGCCTTTTCAGTATCAGCAAATTAATTTATACAACCAATGTTATTTATACACAAAAATTTTTTTTAAATTATGAAAGATTTCGTATAAAATATATCCATATATAGAAACACAATAACAAATAGAAGTATTTTATAGAAAAACAAAAAAATACTTTTAATCTATACAGAACGTGAATTGCACGCGTGCATCATACAGCGTAGGATTATGACGTCAGGGATAGAAAGATAGGTATCTCGCATCTCGGTCGAGGGAAAAGCGAAACAAAGTAATCTCCAGTCGAGATTTGACATGCCCACGTGTTGTATAGTGAGGCAACCAACCGATGATGGACGCCGCGTGATATATTTTTCACAGTTGATATTGGTGTATACATCTCTTCTTCGTGACTTGCATCCAACGTAAAAAATCAATCGCTGTAATTTTTCCACGAACAAAATGGCGAGAAGGCCATTGCATCAGCTAATGGTATGGAATATCCAATTGCGAAGATCGATACAAATTGAATTACCACTTGACGATCATTGTTATCCGAAGCTTATTTGTATCGAGCTCTCGCGTGTGTTTGCGATACGGCTATTATTCATATAGGATATCTCGAGCTGGATGGAAATACGTCTGCAATTTAATGTTCCGACGTCTCTCTCGGTAAAGCTCCTAGCAAAGAAGTCTGGAGTCTGAAGTACGAAAATTGAAATATAACATAAAAAGAGATTTCGGTCGCGAAAGTGAAAGATCGTAGATCTTTAAAATGTAGGACATACAAAGAAGAGATAAATATAGTGTTTTCGCTTCGCTATACTGTTTTTGATTCTCATTGATTATCTAACATCTAATATCTGATATCTGCATCTGCGACCGCTCAACAGTTCGCCAGCTCGAATTCACTTTAGTAAGGAGTTATCGCGAGTTCGTGGAGTAGATATCGCTCGCTATCGGATTGCTGGATTGAATCACGCTTAATGCTCGACTTAACTTCTTATTATTAGACTTGGACTATATAGTATAGGATAACGGCAGTAGGGTCAAACTTCGTGACGACCGGCTGCGTCGTTTTAATTAATTTTCGCTGTCGCGATATATAGAACGCGTCTTGGCGCTTATCAGGCATCCAATTCCACGCTCGAGCGTTCTCTTAATGGCGTGTCATCGATATAATAGCGCACAAAATAAGAACGTATTTCTAGAAGAAAGGTCGCATTTACATTTACATTTCTCCATTGAAAATAAAGAGCAAATATAATTTAAAGAAATCGTATTATATAAAATATAATTAATACAAAATAATGAAAATATTAGCTTAAATAAAAAATTATTTATGAGATATCGGTATTTATATTTTTAAAAGTTTCAAACTACATGTACGAAATTGTACCAATATCGACAGCTTTATTGAGTGATCGAATGAACGGATTGCGCCGCGACTAATTTTATACAATACAAAGTGAGCTGTGAGACGACTGAATCGCGTCTTCGCAGAATCGATTGTCCAATTAAAAGTGTTGCGAAAGTTAACGGGTCTAAGAAACGATGTGATGATGCACGCGATTGATAACGTATCAAAGAGATGCGCTAAAAGTCTCGATCACAATAATTCTGTGTAAAAAGGTGCGTAAAATTCTCTATAATAATATCGATAAATTGTTTGCAATGATGACGTAATAGTTGCCGACTATCGCTTTACTATTAAAGCTTCGTTTCAATGGAATCAAACAAAGCACTAAAAATATTTTTCTAACATTTCGTGATTTTTAATCATCATAAATATTGTGACATAATTTTGTGTATAAGTGGATACACATACAATAGATACAAAGAGCTTATTAGTCTAATTTTATGAATTTTTTTTTCCTGTTTCTTATTAACAGTACATGTATGATGCACGTGCGAGTATCGATTAGTACCGAATAACGACTTTCTATTCACGAGAATAAACAATGCAAATGTAAACTCACCTTTTTCGACGTGGCTCGTCTCCGTATCCGCCATATTCGTGATTCTGCAACAAGAAAGGAGCAACAGCGTTAGTGACTTTCCTTCAAAGACGATTAATTCGTTAAATCCGCACGGATGAAACGCTGTTAATGGCTTTATCCGAGCGACATCATTTGCTTTGCCATCTGCACAGACCGTGTGCGGTCGGCAAGTTCTCTCGAAAATGCAACTCTCCCGTAACTACTCGCAAGTCGAAAGTGCGGATTTCCCGAGCGGCACGGGTTTCCCTTCCCCGGCGCTCGCCTTGCAGCAACACGTGTTACCGTCGTAGGAAAATCGCGCAAGACAAATTTGCACGGCGGTTTTGGCTGAATTTCGATGGTGCGCGCGACGTCACCGGTAGATGCGTCGTGCTCGGTCAGACTATTAATACGCATGCATACGTCTTTTTACTACGGCACCCAAAGCGACGGAAATAGTGCAACGGGACACGTTAGAGGCTGTGACGTATGGCTGCTTAGATAAATTCTTGCGATCCAATCTAGATAATTATGGGGCGCGGAAGCAAAATTCGCCATTTCCAATCCTCCGAGGTAGGGATTAGACACATTTAACCATGTAATTTATGCTAAAATTACTCATCTTGGTATAAGTCTTATCATTACATGTATATATTATTTGTATATATTATTTTATTTCTCCTTTATATCTTATCTATTCACATAATTTTCTACATTTTTCTTGCTTTTAGCAGACTAAGACACTCCGTAAAAAAATGCTAAAATATTCTCTCTCCAGCAAACAAAAGTATATCGAAATTCTGAAATAATATGGTAACTGTCATGGTGTAGCACCCTCCCGGGAATCAGATATTGAAGCATCATCAAACATCGATTTGAACGTCGGGATCCGATAGAAAAATGTCGGTACTCGTGAAATTATAGGCGAGGTTTATCTATTTTTCATGCCGTGCGGCAAACCGTTCCACGACACGGCTCGCCATTGTACTCCCGAACATAATCCGCCTTGTGAAACCGCGCGCGAATGTCAATCCCTAAGCGTCTAGTCGCTTCATATCGTGTAATACGCAGCGGGCATAGTGTGAATAAAACATGAAGCGGGGCGCATTTGTACGTCGGAGTGACGTGTCGCTTGTCGCGGTTAAATAATTCATTCGCATTTTCCGCAACCGCGAAACAAGTGAAATCCGAGTATTCATGCGGATCCAATTATCAATACAAGATTATCTGGTAACTCGGTAAATTCTGTCTCGAAAACGCCTTATATACCTGTAGCGTAGGTTACATACAGTATGTATACGTACATACGGTATAACAGGGAAAATTTTAAACAAAAGTTAACTTGTTTGCGGAGAAATAAAAAAATTGCGAACTCGTACTCTGTTCTAAATACATTATTGCTTAAATCCGAAAGCAATTTAATTTCAAAGTAAATGCAGTTATCCTTTCAAGTATACTTCTATTTTCCACTATATTGATAGATTAATAAACGTTTATTAAATATGAGAGAAAAATGTAAGAGTTGTAAGCAAGAAACGAGAGGTGAAGATTCTTTCAAGAAAATTGTCGAAGAATAATACTTATTACACATTGACCTATTCTGTGTTTCAATCATAACTGCATATCTGTCAGAATAATAATAGTCTAAAGTTAGACCGAGTGCATTTCAAAAATCACTTCAAAAGATATCAATTATATAAACGTTCTATATAATTAATTCTAGATTTTCACTAAAATTGATAGAAAAATAAAAAAAAGATACAATTCCTATATAATTTTTCAACATTATTAAATAATGTTTCTCGATGTAGTGTATCTACTATAATACTGGCGTAAATGTGGCGTGCAAGAACACGACACGAGAGACGTGAACAAAAGAAAACGCATAATGAAGTTCATCCAATTGTGCATAAATCTGCGTGTGTGCGTCCGCTAATGATCCGGTTACGAAATTAGCCTGAATGGCAAAGGTGATAAAGGCGGCTGCCACTTGGTTTTGCGCGTAAACTGAGACATTCGAGGCGGTTCATGTTCGCGGGGCATCCAGTCGCTAAGTAATGAAGTCGTAAGGAATACGTGGGATTAACGAGCGTTTTTACTATCCTCGTTGAGAGGATGCGTTGTGTGATGGAATTCTTATTGCTAGTTAGACCCTTATAATTCTTTTCTGTCCGACATCATTACAAACCGTGTTTGTTATTGGCATTACAACCATTAGCGTGTATTGTCTGATTAATATCTTTGTATCTTCTTCAAACTCGCAGGGATGTCACGCTGAATAATAAACATGTAATGAATACGGCGGTTTTAACGAATATCTATTCTTATCGTTAGGCAGAGCAATTACGTCGAGCATAAATAAAACCGTGCAACATAAATTAAAAATATGTCCGTCTTCAGTAAAATACAAGGACATCATTAGCTAAATTAATTCGAAGAAAAAGAATATATTTTAAGATCTGTGAAGTTGACACCTGCGAATTTTTCAAAAATTGATATAGCATTTAATTCTCTACAACTTGTCCATATTTGTTCATAATTTATGGTTTTTTTTATTCATCTTACAAACAATTAAAAATAAAAAAATTGCATCATTAGCACTTTTAAGCTTTTTTTAAATTCTATATAGATTTCCATTGTGTCAATTTTGCAAGGTAAACAAAAACAATTATTTAACGATAAATGTAAACAAATTGTGGACAATCAAATCAATTTCATAAAAATTCGGTTTACCAACTTTACAGATTTTATATCTTTAGAATTTTTACCATTAGATTTATATTTTGATTTTCTTTCACAATTAATTCGTTACATTTAAACGTTACATTTATCTCGTGTTTACTTTATGATCTGAACTGGCATACTTATGGATGCAAACATCTATCGAAAACACCTACTTTCAATAGATTTTGTAGTACACGAGAAGGAAAGCATCTAATCGGAATGAGATATGTTCACCGTTATACGGATTCGCGAATGAGCACAATTTGAGCGCCGTCGCCGAGGTTAAATGATTTATCGCCAACGATCGCTCGTTAATTATTCGTCGCCGCGGTGTCGCGTCCATGACTTGCGAAATGCGGCTGAACGGCCGCCGAAAAAGAATACCACGCGAAAGTGGTAAGAATCCGCTCGGGCGGGCGGCCAAGCGGAGAGACTCCCGTGTGGAGGTTCTGCGTAATATCCGACGCGCTGCGTCCAAGATCTCCGTCGTCACCAACATCCTATAGCTCATGCATAGTATCGCCGTTACGAGGCAGAATACCGCGGGAATCCGTCATACGTTGTTATAAACATAACTGCCTACTGGCGCGCGACCAACCACGTGCTTTTGCGCTCAATGGATGTCGCACCGGTCGTGCGAACAAAAAATCGCTGAACTGATCACGCGAGATCGCCATTCGTGTGATCAACGATTAAGAAGAAGAATAACAGCGAGTGCTTTCACGCACAATAGAAGAACATTTAGATTTCGACACCTAATATATATTTAAGAAATGCCAAATTTAATCGTTTATTTCCTTTTTTTAATTTATTTTCTATTATATTTAAATGTAAAAAATGAAAATGTGTACACTGAGCAAAATTATTATTACATAAAGTTAGATGAAAAGTGTGATTTCTTGCAAGAGTATCGCAAACTTAGAATAAAAAAGCCACACTATAAAATCTTTTAATTAAATTGACAATGTCATTAAATGGTTAATGCAATGAAATTACATTTTCATGCATTCATATTTAAGATACAATCTTATTATTCTAGACGTGTAATAGCTCTAGAGATACCTTTGAAACACGCCATATGTCCTCGATATAAAATTGGGATCGCTTCCACCGGCTCGTGTCTGTCTGTCAAACGAATCTAACTATTGAATTTGACCGCTTGTTAAACGAGAAAATGAACAAAGGTCTGTAAAGTTGGAATATGAATACACTCCCCGAAATACAAGTTTTTACAAAATGGATATGGCATTTGATTGTCCATAGTTTATCCATAAATAATCGTTTTTGTCCATCAAAAAAAATTAAAAATAAATAAAAAATTGTATCATTAGTACACTTAAGTGTATTTTTTTTAATTATATATGGATTTCGATTGTCTATCACTTGTCCACAAATATTTATTTTTGTCCACTTTAAAAAAAGAAATTAAAAACAAAAATTATGTATTGTTAAATATGTATTTAACAATTTCTAATTACAATTCTCGGATCTAATAAATTTTTTTTATCGTTGCATACGAGAGAATCATTATTCTCTTCTATGTAAAACATCTGCATGAAAATTAACTGTAACTTTTTTAAATTCCAAGACGAGAAGACCAAACACATCAAACGCAATCACCTTACAAGGAAATTGTTTATGCATGAGTATGCAAAAAATCGTGTCGCTTTTGCATCGCGCTAAGT
Organism: Tetramorium simillimum; assembly: GCA_011636635.1. NCBI lineage: Eukaryota > Metazoa > Arthropoda > Insecta > Hymenoptera > Formicidae > Tetramorium > Tetramorium simillimum. The sequence goes on along the minus strand of VBVQ01000717.1, from coordinate 23,333 downwards.
TTTAAAGACTATCCTAAACGATAAACAGAACGCCGATGCTCCATTTAAAGTTTTAAATAATGTGAAGGTCTATAGGTTTTGAACAATTAAAGGTAAAATATGCAAAATTATCATGAACGCGCAGAATGTGAAATCGCCGGCAACTAGTTCGTTTCTGAACAACGCGGGAACGCGTGTTCGTTGCAGAAAGTTCGTTGCAAAGGCGTTGCTCCTGTTTGTAATCTCTTTATCAGCACGTGGCTGGCATGCAGCCAATCGACTTTCTCCTCGGGCATCGAGCAGCTCCCGTAGTTCGCTCCGATTTGCTCTAGCTACCGCTCTAGATCGGCTAGAGCGCATTGACCGGGAAGAGAATAGACGCTAATAGCTTAACGCGCGCGCACCCCTATGTGTACGTCAATATCACTCGAATGACAGTCGATTTACGAAATAACGAGCGATTCGCGAAAATACGTCATTATTTCAGCGAACAGAACCCGTATCGTTTCCATCAACGTAAATTAAAGTTAAAGGAAGTTTGGTTAATTCTGCGTATTTTGCGTTCGATAGTAATCGACAGAAAAAGAATAGCTAAGAATAACATTAATACTGAAAGAGTAATTTTCTCAATTTGTGATATTCCCCGGTTCGCGTAGGACAATTTAGGAAAGCTACTTTTTCAATCTTTCGTACATAAAAGAGGAATAAATCACACAGTGGAAAAATTCCATCTTTGTATTGCCTTTGTAAGGATTGTTAACATTTAATTTTACTTCAGATTTACGAGCGCACGTGAAAGAGCAATATGAACTTTCCGGAATGAAATTTGCTAAGAAACCTTAAGCAAGTTTACACTCTCACTCGTCCCCTCTCTGCGCTTGCATCCGAGGATGTTATCGAAATTCCGATAAGCGAGTCTTTAAAGAGTTTCGCATCTCGCAATGATCGGTAGAACTCGCAAGAGGCTAACTCGCGTAGTACTCTATTTGGCTCGCGTGCTTGCGAATTGCATTTCCCACCGTGATAACCAATTGCGAAATTGCACACTTTCCTGGCCACATTTACTAGCTAGTAGTTCAGAATTTCGATATAAATGAGTGTTCTGAAAAATTCTAAAGTTTTCTCTAAAGCACAAAAATTCATTAATTTTTGTGCTGGTTTTATACAAGATTAAATAGACATTAAAAAAATTTCTTTAAATCTTTCCGATTAACTCTCGCCAAGAGTTTTAACCACTATTGTTAATATATGAAGCGAAATATAATAAAAATGTTTATTGCTAGAAATAACATTTCTAAACAGACTTTTTATTCAATTCATTTAAATGTTATTAAATTATTCATATTTTTCAAGACTATTTCTAGAAATGTGCAATCATATATATATATACGTGATACGTTTGAAAAACAAGTGATAAATAATTAAAAAATAATTTTTTAATATTAAAATTATTTAGAGATTGTGTTATTAATCTGCGTGCGAGACAAAATATTCGCGGAATGCAATATCGTATATTTCTCAAAGGAAAATTAACACGTAATAAAGCATAACGAGCGAAACGCGAGTTAATGAATCGCGCGAATAAATAGTAACACATCGCATGCGATTTCTTGGAAAATACATAGACGAACCGGTTAGATATAACGTGCGTCGAGTTCTCGCGCGAATTCCCGCGAGTGCGAAGTGTGTATGTGTGCGCAATCGCCGTGCCCCAATTATCTTGTCGGCTATGAATTACGTACGGACCTCCGCCACGTCGGCATCCTCGGCAGGCAGCAGGACGAAACTTTTCGTGCATTTCGCGTTAATTTCACAGCCAAGCAGCTGGTGTCTTCTCACATTTCGGGGACCGGCAGGGATAGAGAAGCGCGCGAACCACGAACTTATCCTCTCCAAAAAAAAAAGCACCGCAATTCTCATCAGGACAGAACACGGAAAGTTTCCGCGATTTCGCGGCGCTTATAATCCGCCACCGTTTTGCGTTCCTGTCGCGTGCTGTGTCATAATTTCTAATTCACCTTTAAACTTTGTTTCCGCCACCGATTTTTGTTCTTTGGGAAAATTCGAGTTTTTATCCGGATATTTAAGTTTGATAGCGATTCTTAAGATCAAGACTTAAGAAATAAAGTATAACGCGAAATAATCACACTTGCTTTTCTATAAATCTATCGTAGCAAAAATTCTTCATCGTTGATAAAATTTGTATATCCCTCTGAATTTGTCAATATCCAATTAACACAAACATAACTCCAGCTTACAATTAGTGAATTATTTGAGGACACATTTTGTGGAAATTTAACACGTAATAAAGCATAACGAGCGACCACCTAACCTTTTATGCGATAAATTAACCCCAAACTTTATAAACGAACATTAAAAACAAAAAAACATTAATAACATCTATTTTGACTTGTGAAAGCAGCAACTGTCATTACTATGTATCAAATTCATCTACCATGCAAGTCTGAATTCACTAAACGAACTATTTGGGCGATTCTAAATCACGCCCAGTTGTCCGAGACTATTTCGCCACGGCAAATTGATTCTAAACGCAATTATTAGAGCAGAACAATGTGCGTCGCCAGCACGTGTGTGCGCGCGCGCGCGCGCGCGTCAGTGTTTGCCGGACCAACTTAATTTCTCTTTTTCTCAAATACCGGCCGGCTCCGATGTACAAGACAGAATCTGTCCGTCGTCGAACGACGTTCCCTGGCTCTTAAGAGCGTTCAGAAATATTTCAGACACGCCTCGCGTGAAATCGCACCGCGTGCCTGTATACGAGGACGCGTCAATCCTTTCTACTGCGCACTTTTAACCCTACACGCGATGCACCTTCTATTTTCATGTCTACGGGTTGATTTTTCTCAACTAACAAGACAGTATAATGTTCTCCGTTTAAAGACTTTTATTCTACGGCATTGTTACAACTCTTTCAATTATTTTGTATTTACACAAAAATTAAAGATATCAGTGTGAAGCAGTGAATGATCTATCTCTATAATGAAGAATCAACTCGAAGATAGTATTGATTTCATTAATTCTGAGAATTATTTTCTTGGAGAAAGAGAATCCATTCTTAAAAATAGCGTGTTAAATCGATACTCGAAAGTCTCAAAGTATTGTTGCCTCTTTTCCGCGATACTGATTGATTTTCCTCGCTTGGCTTACTTCTATTGCGAGAGCAACCAATAAAACATAAAAATTATTTTTTTCTATTTTTTGCTTTTAAAAATAATTATTTTGCCTCACTTTTTAAAAAGTTACGAGATATATAAAAATAGCGTATACATAAGAGTCACATCCTTCCTTCCTTTTCTCTTGAAAAAGATTTTTATTTATCGAAAAGGATTAAAGAATTAAAATTTTTTAATCTTAACAAATCTTTAAATCTTTGCAAAAATTATGTTTCGTTAAAAAATAACAAGAAACTTTGCGCGCTCCGCGTGCGTCTACCACCACTAGTACGTAATAAAGTGAAAGAATTTCTTGTAAGAGGTAAATATTTTGCCTTTTTATTAAAGAAAGAAGTATGAATTTAATATTGTGATGATAGCTACGAATAAAAAAAAGCGATATAACGGAGGAATTGAAAAATAAGGGTAGTCCGAAGTATCGTTATAATATGATGGCATTATAATTATTGTTAACTTTATTAAAATAATTATTGCGTTTGCGCAGTTCAATAATAACTTGGTTAATTATTAGACTGCTATGACGCAATTATATACTATAATTAGATTATGGATGATGAAATATGTATGAGTTGCGATAATAATCTCTGAAAGGGGCGGACGTATTTTATCAGATTTAACGCTTATCTAATCTTTTCATGTATAGTATTTTTAAATCATATGTTAGAAATGTTTATTGTAATGCGTTTACACATAGAAGTTTTAATAATCGTTCTATTTTCCTTTCATGTTTTATATTTATTGCAAATTATGATTGTCTAATTAGCGATACTATTGTAATCATCAGAATGACAATGATGCTTAAAATAGGATTTTATAAAGCAGATGATACGATATATGATATATGATAATATATGACAATGTAATAGCAATTTTATAATCTGTGATATCTTTTTTTACAAAGATTTAAAATGGACAATCATGAAAATTGAGAATTACAGAATTAAAAAAATTTTTAGTGCAAATATGTAAGTTTTATAACACATAAATAATTGAAAAGCTTTAACCGAATTATACTGTTTTTATACTGTAATTAAATCAAAAGTAATGTAGCAAATATTTAATTAATTAAATTTTCAATTACATTAGACTTCATAAAACCAATTATTCTATTATTTATACCATTTTTTTCGCAGTCACATTGTGACACATAAAATGACACATAAAAATTATTTTGCGTGTTAAATCTTGTTGAATATAATAACGCACGAAATCAGAAAAATATGAGAAATCAAAAAAGGCGTTCTCACAATCGCAACGTGTTCGAGATACGCTTGCTTGACTCCGCACTCCATACTCGCGCTCCATACGTTTGACGGAAAAAGGAGACTTAGCAGTACCTTTCGTTATTCTTGAAATATCAGTCATCCGTATCCGGCTTTGAACGTACGTTGAAGGAAATCTCGGTGACGTAACGGCACGACGTAGCGGCGGCGGCGCGACGGAAAATCGAAAACGGGAAAAGCGAGCATCATTAAGTGCCGAACGCGCGCGCGGCGCAACGCGTCGGCCTCGCCGTTCTAATTTCGCCGCAACTTCTCGTGGCGGCCTTAATTCCATTTAATTCGATGCCGTAAATTTTCGCACCGTGTATATGCGGTGTCGGCCGTGTGCACGCGCCGCTCCTCGCCTCGCCTCGTCCGCGGAGAAGGCGTTCGTGTAAACAAGCGATAACGAGATACGACGATGACGGAGTTCAGGGCTTCGTCTCGCGATAATCTGCATGCCGCGGCACCCCGCTAGAGACGATTCAACGCGCGCGAAGAAAAAAAAATTATAGACCGAGCCTGCTATCGCCAAAAATAATTTCGCCAAAAAATTTCATTTGTACGTTCTGTTTGAAGGAGACGCAAGAGAGATCCGAACACTCTTTGCAATTCCGAGAACCTTCTGTTCGAAGAGTCTGTTGGATGCTGCGGTCTTTTTAATATTAAACATTTTAGTGCTTTTATATAATTGTAATGGTTTTTATATTATAACGGATTTAAATTTACATCGAACATTTCTTTTCTTGAAAGTACATTAAAGCATAACGGAATATAACTAATATAAATGCATTATCTGAATAAATCATACGTATTTCTTGTACAATATTTTAATTGGTTTCAGAAATCAAATCTTTTTGAATTTAACTCTCTTTTTCTCTCTAAAGTTCCTACAACAAAGTGAAATTATACAGAATATTCAATTTACGACAACAAGAATCTTTTATGGCACGGTATTAAAAAGCATCGGCGGGGAAATATATGCAGCGGAAACAAAAAGTCGACAAAATATAAATTTAATGCAATCGGATGTGAAAGGCACCTGCGGCGCTGCGTGAATGCGACTTTCGTCTTTCGAAATTTGATGCATTCTGTTGCGGTGGTTGTGCGTCGCGCGGCGCATAAATATGTAGATGGATATTATTCGCGGCTGGCTTCGAAAGAGAAGCGAAAACTTCCGCGGCGCGGATATAAACACGGTTGTTTTGCGGCTACGTCCATCCGAGACGGCGCAATGCAATATTCCTGAAAGCGGAGCGAACTTGTATGGAGTAACGCACGTATGTTCGTCCGGAGACGATAAAGGAGCCCGATGGAGGGCGAAAGATGAGAAAGAAAGGCGAGCCTCGCGCAATTTTGGAGGGATGTAGGATCCGATATCGGAGCTAACACGATTTCCCGTTGCGGATACCTTGTCGAATCAGGACTTTTGATCGCGCACATTTTCAGAATACAACGCAATGTGCATACTGATGACGTGTTTTGCGGGTTTCAAATCGTCAGGAAAACGAGGAGAAAGAGAGTGAGATAAGCTAAAAAAAAAGGTACGATAAAAATGTAAAATGTTAAATGATTACAATGTTATGACACACATCTATCATTAATAATTAATCTTGAAATCTAAAATCTGTTTATGTAAGAATTGTATTTAGTTTGATTAGTGTCGACGTAAAAGCGGTGTTTAGATCAACATTCTCCTCGATAAAATCTCTCAGCAAAATCGAGATACATAATACTTTTAATAAAAATGGGTTCTTTTCTTAAAACTGCAGTTCTTTGCAACTGCCACTCGATGTTTTTACATCTCGCGCAGATGATTCTGTGCTCCATTATTTTCTTACCGATGAAAATGGAAACAGTAATGGAGCGAAATAAGAAACTTTTTAATGAAACTCGTTTGTCTATTACAATGTAATTTAGTTATTGTTTCCGTTTCTATTGTTATCGCTACGGTCTTACCAAGTGATCTTTCTTTAATTCATTTGCTGTGCGAAGCACGTCATCCCTCGCCATTAATAAGGACATCTCTTTATAATGGCATGAATAGGAGAGCGCAAGAACTTTTCGCTTATGAAAACCTTATCAAACTCCGAACCGCGATAGAACAACACATTCAATGGTGAAACGTTTCGCAAATTCGCGAGTTTCATGTCAAACTTTAGGTTATTAAGTTTATGTTAACTTTAAGTTATAGACCGTCTTGGGGAAAATCGCGCGAGGCTTTTCGGAAAGCATACGGAAAGACACTACGTAATGACGATGCAGAAATAATATGGACGCATATGTCGGACACACATCGCGAAATCGACTCAATTATTCGTGGCGATGAAGAACCATTGATAAGAAGTTTAACCGATGATTTCCGTGGAAATAGCACTGCTTCTACGAAATGACGGAAATATCGCAGCCAAGTGAACGGACGATAAGCGAGCGCGCAATTTCACGTTTACGTTAACGGAAATACTTATCGTCAGGTGCGGATTTCCGAACGAAAAGACATTAAACGGTTCTCGTGATATGGCCACGATATTGAATTGTCTTTAAAAGTAGATTTCTTATTGAAATTGTAATGCAAAAAATCAAGAATTATAAAAATTGTATGTTATAAAGTGCAATAAATTGTCTATTTAACAAACTATACATGACATGTCAGAATTTAATAAATATTTTATATTGCACTAGTGAGAGTGGACGCGCGCTGTATATTAAGCTATCTGAGTCAAATTGTCACAACATAACAAACAAGATATGAAAATTATTTATTAATTTTTACTTCTAAAACTAATTGTTTTGCTTTAGTTTTTAAAAAGTTACGAGAGGCTCGATAGCTCAATATTAAGTAACTTTTTAAAAAGCGAAGCGAAAAGATTATTTTTAAAAACAAAAAATAAAAAAATTAATAAATAACTTTTGTCCTATTGGTTGCTCTCGCAATACGAAGTAAAGCCAAGCGAGAAAATCAATCAGTATCGCAAAAAAGAGGTAACAATACTTCGAGACTTTCGAGTGTCGATTTAACACGCCTTTTTTAAGAGTGGAAACTGAATAATTATATACATAAGAGACAAAAGAAAACGTCGATGTTATAACAAAGATCTTTTAAGTTTCCGCAACCGAACCATAAAAAATTACATTGTAAAATCGAAAAGAAAAAAAGGAACAATGCTATATTTTGTTGTCATACTATACTCTGCCTTATTAACTTTAATAATAACTGCGATAATAACTCAAAGCAGTTTGCCTCTTAGCTCATTAACCGCAAAAGCATCTAATTACACGGTGCAGGTGTGGTTCACGAGTATTGACTTAATCACGTGTAAAGATTATCAGAAAAAGAAATTACAAAAGGAAACTAAGAAAAGATAATATGTTGATGTAGCCTACATAAACAAACTCGCTTTTGGCTCACAAACGTGTTTTTAGGATGTACAATCTAGTATCTTTATGTAAAACAGCTGGCGTATTATTATGCGATTTCAAATTCGAAAGATCTCTATCACTAATCATTCCACCTATTTTAGGAATCATTACATTCTTTACATATGCTAAATCAACTGTGATTCTGAAAAGATGCATCAGGTTGCTGCGGGCGTGCATCTAATTCTAGTGCTAGAGGCGAAACCAAAAGAAGGTGATAGAATGTAGAACGTGCGGGAAAATCGAATTTGCATTGGCGCGAATACTCGGCGGACGAGGGAGTAATTCGCATGCGGAAACATACTCGTCCGGCGCGATTAAAATTCTCGGCGCTATATCGCAGTTTGCGCGCCTTTATTGATTACAAACGGACATCTGGCTCACGTTTCACGATTTGCGCGGATGGCGCCGTGAAATCTGCACCGCTTGCAGATCACAATGGATTTTAAAGCCCGGTCTCGATGTTAAAAGCCGTTTCATCCGGATTGAGAACGTGTAAAAGCTCTGGTGTACATTGTAAAAAAGAAAAAGAAATAAAAAAATATATATATATCTATCTGATACGTCGCATAAAATGTTTCAACAAGAGACGATGATGAATCTACGAGGGACATGAAGTTGGCGTTATTCACAAAATTCAGAAACTGCTGGAGTCGCCTTTCTTAATTAACGCTTGCGAATTAAAAATGATTACTAAAACAGTATCCTCCTCGTCGTTACCAGAAATTTTCTTGACGAAGACAAAAGAGGCGCGGGCAGATTTTTGGCGATTATCCGCCCGGGCGTTGCGTAATGCTGGTTTTAAAGAACTGGTCCCGAAAGGCGCGGTTCGTTAACGAGGGTGAGTGACTTTATTTCGGTGCGGTTATTTCGGGCTGCGTAAATACCGAAATAAATGTAGCAACGAGAAGGCGCGCGAAAAAATATACGTACTTCCGCTTCGGAATAGCATGTCCGATGAAATCCACACGCGTTTCGCGCAAAAGCGCGATTTCAGCTTGTCGATACCCTCCTTTCCATCTTACATAACAAATTTAGAACCGACTCTTGTGTAATTCTAATATTGGGATTTCAAATCACTCCTTGCGTTTCAACGGCAAATGGAAAAATGCATCGTTGAATAAATTTACAATAAAATCAACCACTATAAATACTGAAAGTATTTTTTTAATTAAGACTACTAAAATAAAACTTATGAACATGATAAGTCTCGTAAAATTCCGTTCTAGCATTAGATATTAACAGGCCATACATATTCCAAATCCTCCGGTTAACGTGACCTACATACAGACATAATGCGCCCGCAAAAGATTAACCCTCCGTAATTAGAAAGACCTCTGACTGAGCAACATGCCAGCAGGATCGGCTTTAAAGCTACCGCAGCTTCCACACAACGAGGAACATAAATTTCTTACATTATAAAACACCTAATAATTCTAATATAAACTTTGATGATTTCAGCTCTTTTCGCGACATGACAAGCAGTAATATTTTTCATTCTCATGAAATGATTAATAAATTAAAACTTATCCAACGTTATCTCCATTCTAATCAGCTCATCAGCAACGTGCTCTCATCTAGCGAAAGAAGCTACAACACGAGGCTTTGGATTGTCTTTTCTTGTCTCCACATGCAGGACATTCGTTTAACGAAGCAAGATGGAAGCCACGTTTGCGTTGCGTCGAGAAAACGAAGGGTTTATGCGCGCGCGCGCGCGTACCCGAGTCATCGTTCATTTGCAATTCCGAGGTACGAGTTCGCCGAATGCGATGTTCCGGTTAAGACGAGGTAGTAGGCTAGGAATTTATTGGACCGCTCGGAGCTCCAGGACGCGAGATTACTTCCACGTGGTGGGAAATTTGTCGCCCCTTCGCAGCCGACGGATACTCTATTAATCTCTCCCGAGAATCTCGCGCCTGACATATCATTTCGATTACTTGCGCTCGACGCATTGTTTTCATGCCTTCACCGTGAGTGCAAGTCATAACAACAAGGACTACTGACCAAAGGTATGCACACAAATTATTAGGGAGTGACATTTGCCTAACTGATTATCTAATTAATAGTACTCGTAAGAATTTATAATAATTTTATGATATATTCGCAAAACCATACATCTTTTAATTCAAGAATTTAACAAACTGTTCAAAGTTTAAGTAAAGAATTGAAAACTGAAAAAGAAAAAAGTAATAATGCTAGAAATATAAAAAAAATTATGGATAAAAATAAATTCTCGTTGCTATTAACAATCTTGCTTTTTCTAATTATATTCTATCCTAGATTAGCGACAATGTGGACCGTTCGGAGGCAGCGTGTAACATTTGTTACTTTGCAACCGTGGCAAATTAATGTGCACGGGAATCGCGAGACCGCGCCGCGCTCACAGAAGTATCCAACAGTGTGCCGCGTCGCGGATTAACGAGAGCAAACCGAGAGTGCGCGGAGCAAAAGAGACTCGCTCTGTGTGTACTCCGATTTCAAACATTCGCTACGGTGACGAAGCATCGGTCTTTCCACATGAGATACATCATCGTGCGCCGGTTCCGAAGTTACTTTGAGGCCGACGTCCCCCCCGCGCGCGTGCAGTACCTGTGAATACACATGTGTGGGTACATTCGAAGATATTTCGGTCGTTGTGACATACCAAGAAGCTCTTGTAAAACGAAAGAACGGTGCTGGCCGGGCTTGAGAGACGGTATGACTTCACGCTTATAGACTTGACCGACACCGCGATCAGGTACAGAGAAATGCGACTTACATATTGATGCTCTTGTACGTTCAATGTAAAGAGAAGGGTAGATGATAAATATGGTTACCCACCCTGTGGGTAATCGTATTTTTATTCATTCGGTAGGGTAGAAGGAACAGTTGACAAATGTGAGATCGGTTCTCGTTTGTTCAGGTGTCGGAACGCGGCCGTTACTAAAAATAGAAGTTTTAACACAAAGTTAAAAGTATGCGTGCATATTTTTATAATCTTTGCTTCTCGGATTTGCGGTTATCGACTTTTGTGCTTGCATCCATTAAAAAAATTAAACATGAGATTTAATAACCGAACAAAAAAAAGAGAGGATTTAATGTTTACATGAGATTTTGTGTATTATAAAAGCATACATATGAAATATCGTAAAGTTGCAAATGCCTCTTTTTTAATTATTTAAATATATCTTGGGATAACGCGTGGCTTCGTGCTAACGTGAGTAATTAGTAACGAAAGGGTCCCGTTCAAATCCCGACCCACATCCCACAATTTTTAGCGGGAAGCCACACAGGATCTTTATAGATTTAGACATTAGGAACTGAAATAGCCCTACTCGCCCATCTTACATTATTACACTAAATATATCTTATTTAAAAAAAGAATAATCGATTTAATAGACAGATACTAAATGATTAACACGTTTCGACATCTTAAAAAAGAATATTTAGCATATATTTTTATTTATTTCTCATAACGCGATTACTATGTTTGAATAAAAAAAGAAAAATGGAAGCATCTTTATTAACATTTCAAAAAAAAGTATCAAAATTTCTTTTAATAGACAATTTTATACCTAAATCTCACTTTTGCTCAAAAGAAATTCAAAAGCGTAAGTTCAGTATTCAGAGATACGTGAGTCTACTATTGATTCGGAACTTTTTTCGAGTTCTTTACGTATGAATCTGCGAGGAAGCCTGAAACACATTTTCCCGGAATATTTTGTATATGCGACGAATGAGTAAAATGATACGAGGAGAGGCGCAGACGGCTGGAAAAGTTGCAACTATATGCGAGACGCACAGCTCCCACCGAATGACGTCGCTCGCAAAAGCCGGTGCGACGAAGCTCGCGCGAGCGAGCGGATTCACTTCAGAGAAATATCGTGACTACTCGTACGCTATCACATACACATACAAGCGCATGTACACACATGTGTTACGGTGCATAGAAAATTTATGCTTCTGTCATACATTCACCGAGCGGTTCTTCATCAGAAAAAAGTTGAGTGATCGGAAGCACGCGACGAGGTCAACTATCTTAAAGTTTAACATGATAACTTGCGTGTACAATTTTGCATTCAATTATGCCGTAATTTTTATTTATATCAATGGTTTAGCACAGACTTTTAAGTGCGAGTAATTTAATTAACTATATTTACTGTATAAGCTATTTCTTAAAAAAATAATATTTATATCATTATATTTTTCATTTTTCACATAATATGTGAGAAAGCGGAAATGAAAAGTATTATAAAAAAAAACAGCATTATAATTTTATTTTAAAAAATAGAATTATTTTATATTTTAAAGATCATTATAAAAATATATAAAGCAAATTATAGAAATTTTATACATTACTATTTTATAAGAGGTTAATAAAGATTAAAATATAAGATACAGAAAGTTTAAACAAGAGAATCGATTTGCCACTCTGGAAGTTTATGCCAAAGTTCAAGCTTTCGAGCAAGTAAATTTGCTTTCGCGATCTACTTTCGTCCGATTGTGCTAACACTGCGAGTTTCCGTGTGTCCCGCAAGGAACGATCGACATCAAATCTTCTCCCGAGTACGCAAAGGACGCCGTAGCAAATATTTATTCACCACTCTTTTTTCAAATGGATATGAGGGTATCGGATGATGAGGTATTTATCAAGCTGGCGTCACAATTTTGGGGAACAAAAATATTTTTGCTGCGCGAAAATAAATGTTTATGGTACAAGATCAATATTTAAATGTAGACGTGCACTTCGATAAGAAAATTTACAGAACGTGGAAAATAACCAGTGAGAACGAAAAGCTTCTGTTTTTCTTTTTCGATAAATCATACCACTATACTCGCGCGTCTCGATAAGTTATTTTCTATTTTCTATTTTCCGAAACCGCCTGATAAATTATTCAAGTAAGAATATATAATAATGGAATGTCAACCTATACGCCGAGCGGGATTATAACTTCGGTATCAGGCGGGATGAAATATTAATAAGCGGAGCAATGACATCGAGACATATTCGTGTCTATATTACCGTCCAATTTTGACAGTAGAGAATTCAATTTAATTTAAACGATCTCCAAGCTATTTTTGAACATGTTCATAGAGATTGTTTACAGCGATTATATTCTGCTGCGGTAGCACAATATCATTAGACTATAACGAGGATTCTATATCCTCATTCCACATTTGATAAAATCAGATCAGAAATTATATTTTCAGATCATTCGAATTTTAACAATATCTCGTCGGGGCAAATCAATAATCCATGTTTAATCAAAGCAAGAATAGAAATTCAGAATCTAAAATAAAAGAAAATGAAGAAGAAACACAATTGAAGATCAGACTTTTTTCTTTTAATATAGAACTTTTCCTCTAACAGCAATTATTCTTCTTTTTTTCTTTCTTTTAAGTAAACCACAGAGTTGAAGATGAGAATTCCAGCGATACAACGCGACTAGAAAGTCGCGAATCGATAAACCAATACGCGTGTAACACACAACACGTGGTGCACTCAATCTATCAGCAGATATGCACATACATAAGACGTTACGTATGCCGTTGCATCAATCGCGTCTTTCCAGCGACTATCGGCGGTAACGGTACCGAGAAAGATCGTGAGATAGTGACAATGACCTTGACTACTGGCAACGTATTCGAAGTCATCGACTAACGATCGAGACATCGACCGATAACACTGTATCCAATTACGTCAGTGAGGAATATCCCGTGTCTGCTGAACTGCATCTGAATCATTCCCGCGGATTGCCGAGATTCTCGATCAGAGGAATGTAGACGGAACAAGCTGAACGGAATAATCATCAATTTAGCAGAAGCACAAGTAGAGGTAAGCCTTAATCGCGAGCAAAATATCCGTTTAAAGCATACTTTTTAATTTAATATCGACCTAAAGATAGACGGTACATTTTATCTTCGAGTTAAGAACTCACTTGGGATTTCAAAGAAAAAGTTCCCTGTTTTTTAATAAATGAGATTACAGAACAAATACTTCATGCGGAAACGCTAAACAGACGAATAGTTTGCAAATCCTTATTGATCCCGTTGGGCATACAAGGAAGTTAGTAATCTAATACATTTATGCAAGTCCATAATCTTCTCTTGATACGCTACCGTTACGATACCTTTATGTTTAAAGTTATGTTATGGCGAGTTGCGCATTAGCTTAAGCTTCTATAAGCGATCTACTAGTTTGTACAGTAAACCGTTTAATAATATTCTGATTTACGGTCCGCATATTGTCCCCAGGGACGTCCTTTTTTTAGAGCACGAACTATATAAAAAAAGTGAAAGTTGGTTTATTGCTGGATTAAATATTGAACGTTAATACTCGATACGCAAAAACAATGTTTCATTATTCGAGAATCCTCCTCGATACTCCGGCGTAAGCCAGGCGTTTATATCGTGCCTTTAATCTCCCGCGCGAAATGTACGATGGTGCGATATCTAAATGTGGCGCAACTAAACCATCGCTCGATTTTAAGCGCACGATGATATCTCTATTTTCTTTTTTTTTTTTTGCGTACTATCTACGTTTGATATGTAATGCGACCGGTGTATGCACATTCGCTGCATCTGACGTAAAAGGTCTATCGACCTCGTACTCTACTGGCATGCCGGTAACAGCGCGAACGAAAGTCGATTCGCGCAACCGGATCGCAAACTCGATTCGATTACCACTGGCCAGTTGTTACGTCGACGACCGGACGTACTCGAAAACTCGATGGGGAAGTTGCGTCGCGCTAAAGGGAGTAAATCCCTCTTCGGGGTTTACGCATCCCAACAGGTTCGTAAATCGCGGGGTGAAAGGAAAGCCAGCGGTCGTGGACATTGTCACGATGCAAAAATGAATCTACGAAAAGGTTGCGGGAAAAAGAGAACGAGCGAAAGAGATGATAAAATACATGAATTCTTCTGTCACAGTTGTCGAGAATTTTATCAGGCAAAAATAAATGGCAAATCCCATTATCTAAAAAAACTGACTCCGAAATAAAAGAGAGAGAAAATTGATAAGACTACAACAAATAACTGTGTGCTCTCTGCACCGAGAGAAAAATATAGTTACTTTTGGCCTCAACCGTAATTTTATATAATATTTCTAACAAGAAATATGATTAACTTAACTATTTGCATTTGTGTCATTATGTTAACTCATCCTCAACCATAATTTTATAATATTTTTAACTATACTTATCGTTAAAAATATTATAAAATTGTGGTTGAGGCCAAAAGTAACAATATTTTTCTCTCGGTGTGATGCCAAAATTAAGGAGTGTGTAAAAAGTGAAATTGAGCTCCATTTCGACTTAAGAATGCGACCTCGTCACCGTCGATATGTCGCGGTTATCTCGAGAGAACTTCCGTCGCGAATGCCGCGCAACACGCGCTGATAGCACGTCTGGAATTATCGATCACGGAGCGCGCGCGGACGAGCTTTATTTTGCACGTGTATCGTCCTCGCGTTGCTCATCGTCGTTAGCGACAACGATAACGCGACCTGTCGACATCATCAAGGAGCGTCGAGAAGCATTATCTGGATAACTGCCGACGCAACGCCAGCATACTTCGAAATTCGGATCACCGTAGGGGCTCTCGAGCTCCATCGGTCAAAAGCGTGTCCAAAAACTCGAATATTTTGGAGTCAGCGGAGCGTGAGTGAATTATAATTAACTTAATTGACACGTAAAGTCAAATCTGACAGCTCAAGCTGCAAGCTCGTGACTACGTCGCTCGATAAATACTCGACAAATACTCGAGCAGATATTTCAAACTGTTAACCTCCGGATTTATAATGTAAATTTATGCATTTTGGCACTCTGATAATTTTTGGGAACTTTCACGAGGTAACTGTACAAGAAAATGTTAAAGCAAATGTAAATTATTCTGTCCGTTATCTGCATAACGAAGCGCGGGAATAAACAAGGTGAACCGCGCTAATAAATATTTCACGTGATATCGAAATGCGAATGTGGAGCGACGGTACCGAATTAACAAACACGGATGTAATTTCCGATGCGCTCGGCGAGAATCAACCTAGTGTTGTATATTGTATTGTATATATAATTTTGTCATTTCTCTGTCGCTTACTATACAGTACTTAAAATTATTAAAGCATGAGCGATACAGAAACTCCTGTTTATACACATTCTAATGTTAAATAATATTTTATATAACAGACAAGAATATGTTGTCCGAGATTTATAATACAATAATTTTACGGTAGATTAGAATTCTTTCGATCAATTTGAAATTAATTTTTGTCAATAAGAATTGAGTGAATTTTTTTGCGTTTAACTCGAGCGAATAAAAAAAGAGATTTTGCTACTTGTTTAACACTTAATTACCGTATAATTCAGTGTTTTACATGTGAGTTTCGAAATATTGTTTTTCAAGAGAAACCTGACTTTTGAAAGAGTTTTGTAAGAGAATCCATGAATAAAAGAATGTACGACAAACCCGATGTGCTTTATGCGTATGTATCTTTTAGATAAGATGAAAATTGAATAGAGCGCACCGTTTGGCGTGCAGAAGTTGCTTTCTATTCTCTGATCATGACTTTTGACAACAAAATTCTCGACTTTCCATCATGTTTGTAGGTACGAGACCGTTCCATAGTATTTTCAGAGCATTTTCTCTTCATTGCAATATTCGTGCGATACGAAAAATAATTGGAACATTAGCGGTCGCATTTTTTTACATTCAATTTGCTCTTTCAAATAATTATTTCAACGATTCGCATAAAATATTTTAAAAAATGCAGAATTTTTTAATTTCTTTTTCGACCGCCGTACAAAAATCGAGCGATTTGCACAGAAAAAAATGTTTCATTTAATAAATGTTGTTGACATCAAAGAAATTCAATCGTTAGAATCCAATCAAATTAATGTTCTATATAAAATGTTTTTCTTAGTGAAACAAATATCAGTCAAACACCATATACTAAGGGCCGGTTTTTCCAACTTCTCGGTAAGCCAATAATCAAATCGTATGTCTCTTGAACTTGTCTAATTTGAAGATAAAGCAAAGACAGACATATGATTTAACAATTAGTTAGCTTATCAAGACAATGAAAAGAACCAATCCTAAGTGTAAGAAAACATTCTTCTCGGTATAATTTCTGGTCTAGGAGCACAAGGACGAGGACGCATCCGTGTGAATCTAACGATACGTCGAGATAACTGCCTTCGACGCGCGATTCTCAAGCGAACGAAATTTCCCGCGAGTTTTAAAAGGTCGACGGACATTTTACACGGGCCCCGGGGTCTCCGGGGTGGCGGGGAGGGAGGGAAGGAGGCATTGCGAGACTCGCGCCTCGGCGATCGTCCGATCGCTTCTCGACTGTCGTCCTCGACGGGCGGGCGGGCGAACGCGCCCGATTGTTATCGGACGCGAGCGGGCATGCCGGCGCGTCGCGACGCGACGCGTCACGTCACGTCACGTCCCGATGCACATACGCTGCGCCGTGGCCGTAGGCTCGTTCGCGTCGCGCGCTCCAACGTGCTCCAAAGAGCCGTATTATCCGACAGGCGCCGCATCGGAGCGCGTCGGGACGAACAGGAGCATATCGGAGCGTGCGACGCGAACGGAACCTCGCGTATGTCGGGAGCCGCGGGTAAATGGCGCCCCGCGCGTCGCTACGAAAACTCTCGCGTACTTCGGCGGCGCGCGGCGAGACACGCGCGCATCGCGCCATGCCCCCGCGGCCGCGATCATTACGCCGATAAATGGCGACGCGCTTCTTCCCCCTCGTCGGCGGCGGCGGAAACGTGTGCGCGCCCCGCTGGATTTCATGCCGATCTCGGGCGAGGTGGACGCGGAGTTCGCGTCGCGTCGCGAACGGAGGACGCGACCGCGACGCGTGATAATAATTTGCGCGCGCACTCACCCTGTGTCCGGATTCCTCGAGCCGCTGCCTCTTGGAGTGCGGACCGTCTCCGTTGAATGCCATCCTCCGTTGTACACCGGGCGACGCGTTTGAAACGGAGCACTCGACGCTGCGCGACAGCGACAGGGGCAGCGACGGCAACGACGATGACGGCGGCGGCGGCGGCGGTGGCGGCGACGGCGACGACGACGACGACGATGACGGCGACAACGACGACGACACGAGCGTGTTGTGTATACCGCCCTCGATACCTTCAACACCGTGCCGACGATCTCGTGTACGCGGACGGGGAAGGGGGGAGGAGGAGAAAATAATAATCGGTAGGACGCACGACGCGACGAGAACAGACAAACGCGCGAGAGCGGCTTAAAGGAAACTGGATCTCAACCGGAGGAACGTCAACGCTTCGTGCGAACTCGCGACCGGCTACCGCGACGCGCTCTGCCGGTGGCGCCACGGAACGCCTTGCGTGGCCTGCCCATTAAGCCCGCCGCTCTGCGCGCCAAATCGTCGTTGAGGCTCGCGCTCCGATTGGCCCGTCGTCTGGTTGCGCGACGTGCCGCTCGCTCCTATTGGCGGCCGCGACTCCACTGGACTTTCATGAGAAATGGCATGAATCGGAATGCGCGGTACCGCGAAAAATAATATTGAATAAAGATACACTTTCCGTAGGGCTGCGTGTAATATTTAGCGAATTTAAGCGGTATCTTACATCAAGATATATTTAACTTTTCATATTTTGACCCGAATTTGTAAATCGATAATTGTGGTCGTCCAATTCTCAAAATGAGATTATTATAATCGATACATTTAAACAAATAATATCCAAAAATCACATGCAAGCATATTTCGATCAAATCATCAGGAAAATCAGTATTATTTTTTTTAAACTGCATAGAATTTTTTAAGAGATTTAATTTGTACTATGAAAATAAGATATTTTATTTAAAAAATTAATATTCGATTTAACTAAATAATTAATTTTTTCAAGTTTTATATTTTAATAAAAAGTATAAAAAGATTCATACATAATCAGGGCGATTGCTCGGCATTTTTCATTGAGAACAATAAAAAATTTCGAGGGGACAATCTGGGATCGAAAATGGGCTTCAATATGGGAGATAAATTATTTTCGGATAGATACAGGAATCTGTCCAACAACACCACGGTTTCCACTAACGGTGCCAACATTACACGCAATGCTCCGAATATCACAATCTGCCGCCATTGACTCAGATAAGATTTTATCTGCAAATTCTGAAAATCTGAATTCTCAGGCTGGAAATTCGGCTCGAAGTTCGCGGTTGCCGCCATACAGTACCTGAAAAAATGATCGCGTTAGATTATCAGGGCAATAATGCCACACGAAATTTCGTTAACTTTACTCAACTGTTCAAACGTAATGGATCTCGTCACTTTAACGTTCCTCACTTGAGTGCGACGTAACTGGCTGTTTCGTTTTATCAAAATAATTTCTAGAGCGGCTCTGTAAGCGTGCACCTAAAACAGAAATGCACAATTTAATAATAACGAGATTATATTGCTTCAGAATACGACACTTAACTATTAAATCCTCGTAGTTTCCAGTCTTCAATTTGTCGCAGTAGCTTTCGATAGCGTGGCACGCCACTTCTAACGATGTATAGGATAATTTGTGTTTTGCAAACAACAAACATCTACTAAGGGGATATCCATTTGAAACATCCGCTGGATTCCTAAATGCATTATGTCAGTTAGTGCAACTGTAATCTCGTAAGCGTGACGTTACAGGTATACTCTCGCGGACGTACTCTAACGTCAGCTTCATGTAGCAGCACCCCACAATGCAAATAAATCTTGCCCCGCACCGAGACGCGTAAAGTCTCAACAATGTGGTCGCGAGATCTCCACATGGATGCAGCCCGACAACTCCGAACCCTGACTTAATCTCATCTGAATTAAAATTATCGACGAAAATTCTTTGTATGTCCCAGATCGTCCCTGACTGATCAGAGTTGGCATTTTCCAGTTTGATCGACACGTGCTGCGGCATATTTGCTGGCATGTCGGGCAAATGTTTAGACAAAGTCACGAACAGTTCGTTATCCCATTTTCTGTAATTAAAAATCTGTAATGCAACTGATAATAAAGGGATAATAAGTATACTAGTAATTAATACACCGAAATTGTTTTAAAATAAAAAAAGAGATGGAGAAGCTGATGACGTAATGCTGGACTACCTGGCTTGCTGTGACAGTGGTGCGTCTTGTTCAATACATATTGTATGTAGGCCATATTTAAATGCTAAGGTCCGGGCTAAATGACCCACGCCCGCCCCAACGTCCACGATGCACCTGGCACTGGACTCTCGCGCACAATCCGCGCATATCTGTGGAAAGATAAACTCATATAAGTACATATAAATATTTCGCGTCTAAAGCAATACTTCGGAAAATACGTGCAGCTGTACCCGCGCTATTTGCTCTATCTCGTGTCGTTTCTTTATTTTAACGTGTTTCAGAAAGAGATTATTGTGCTTGCTCAAATCGGCAGTGTCGCGTAATCTCTCGTTCTCATTTTCCGAGATAGAATCCTCCGAATTGCAAGCGAGCTTTTTCCCTCCGTGGCATTGCCAGGCGCTCTCGTCATTTCGATGATCTCGATTTAGCTGCAAATCCTTTGCAGCCTGTCGAAGCGCGAGCAGCGACAATGGCCACACGCGTGAGCTGCAAAATGAATTGCATTGTTAAAATATAGACGGGCATTTAGCCTGCAAATACATTTCTCGCGTCAGGCTCGCGTTCGAATTTGAAATGTATTTGGATCAGGCTCGATGCCTGGAGAAAGAGATCATCGAAATCATTATATCGCACGTCTTCGATCAAAGTTCGATTAACTCAATCGACATTCCGCAGGGATGATTGATCCGCACAGTCATTTGGGCTTAGCAAACCCACGGATCCGAGCTCAATATACTGCGGACAATCACACGGATTTACACGTCATATACGCACAGAAGTTTGATAATAATAGTGTAATAAATATTTGAAGAAAAATGAAAACAGGACATAAGAAATTTAATTTGAGAATAATAAGAAAAATAAAATACATGCTTCGTGCAGCAAGATTGAAAAAGCTAAAGTTCTTCATTTATATCTTTAAAAAAATTTAATCGACATGATAAATCAGGATTTATAACGAAATTGTTTACATAATTCATCATCCCTGATCTAATTCTTTCTTTCAAGTATGACGAATAAGAAAAAAATTAGCAATTATTATCAAATTATGCTAAAATTATATGTATGCTTATAAAATCTCAGGTAGCAAGCTGACGTTATTTGTCATTTTGACGTTGAAATGTCGACAAAAATATTATTTTAACGTCAAAATGACAAATAACGTCAGCTAATTGCTACCTGGGACATTACACAGAGTTCAACTATATATTTCAATTAACTTAATCGATAATCAAGCAATAATTGTACTATTTAACACATTCATTTAATTTCTATATTGTTCAATAAGAAAAAACTTTTATTTATAGAAACAACGAATTTATTCGAAGTTACCGACCGAAGTGGAAGTTCGCGCGCTTACCACGAGATGTCGCCAGCTAACCACTTGCCGAACTCGTCGGGCGACACGTTTCGCAGAGTGCTCCTCCAGCTCCTCGGCAGTTTCTCCCACAGCTGCTCTTGGAAGAAATCCTGCAATGCGATTCGCCAGATTTCGAGGTCGATTTCATCGTTCTCGAAAAATTAAGTGAAAGATGACAGACGGGAGAGACATGTGAAATGTGTATATCAAGTACAATTTACGAGACGGCACATCCATGCTTTTAGGTGCGAAGGAGGGGAACGGAGAGAGAGGATTCTCGGAGAAGAGGCTCGGAATGCTGTGCGACGGCCAAAGCGTATCTTTATTGAGTTACGTACCACGACGTACGAGTCTAACAACCATCCGTACGTGTCTAAGATGTGGGAGATTTTCTCGAGTGTTACGCGAGCCTTCGAGCAGGTTCTGCATGTGCACGTAACCACGGGGGCGGCCATTGTTGTGCCGTGACCGACGGATAACTCCTCGTATCGCTCCGCTGACACACGCCGATGGTCGACTACCTTTCCCTTGGCATTATTAAATTTATTCGCAAATTAAATATGCAGATTCTCTCTCCTCGCGTTATTTATTTCCATCCGTCCAGGCTAATCTGACGCTCCTTTGCGTCATTAAATACAGATGCGTAATTAAATCGTAATTCGACTGTTTAGGCTGCGGTTAAAATTCATCGCTATATAAATCGCGCAAACGCGTGTCTTCCTTTTTGATCTATTATTATCGGAAATTATTTATTAGAAAGTCACGCGTTGCTCGCCGCGCATTCTCGCACGCACGCACGCACACACACGTGACCGCTGATTTATTGCGCGCGAAATGGAAAGTGTAACAAAGCGTGTACGCGAATTTTGCGTTACGGTTATTTACAAATTCTAGTGCAAGCGCAGGCGCGCGCGCATTTCCTGCGAAATTTGTTTTAATCTCGTAAAAGCAACGGGCAACAAATGGCCCGTCGGGCGATTTGCGGGGCCGTGAGGCCGCGCGCGCGGCCGTCTTCGCCGATACGCGGCGCACGTCAGTGGTCGCACGAGTGATTTAGCCGAGGAGAAAGTTAATGCTTATTATTCTTCACGCTTCTTTATGATTTATTAAATTGACCGTGATAACGCCGCCGGCGCTCGGAAAAACTGCCGTCCAACATTTTTAATCGATCGCGCGGCGGATAATGGAAAGCGATTTTTTTTTCCCTTCCCCCTTTTCCGCGAGGCTCGCGCTCGCACGGATTCCGACGGGTGCGAAGTGAGAATCCGCTGCTGCTGCTGCTGAAATAGAAAGTGCATCGGGCGTAACATCAATTACAGGCAATTTTTCGTCTGATACGGCCCGCAAGTGTGTAATTATATAACGCCGTTATGCATTTTCCGCTTATACAGCCGATAGCCGGGAGACTGCCGTTAGAAACCTCTCTCCTCGAGCCGTATAGCCGGCGTTTTAAACCCCAATTAAAAAAAAAAGCCGCGACGTTTATATCGTTCCGTAAATCTCCCCGGAGGTAGAAGTCACCGCATAAGTTATGAGCACATTACATCGCATGTTAGTTTCGGTTGGCTCCATTCTTTAATTAGTTAAGATTCGGATTAACGCCTGTAGCGTGCAACAGTCCCCTGTAGCTTATGAAATATTCCTCTCACGTTGAAAAACACGAGTGAGAATTTTCCACCTTATGAATCAGGTCACCGCGGACGAGTAGTCTGATCCACATATTTGATAATCGGATTACCGCAAATGATATACAGAACATTACTGTCAGAATAAAACGAAAAGATAAAATAAAGTCAGAAGTAAATGGTCGAATCACGACAGAAAATTGTGACAAAAGAGATGAATCTAATCTTGATCTCTCCGTTATTTAAAAAATTTTTAAATTTCTTATCTTTTTCTTCCTCTCTGAAAATCTGCTCTGAAATTTTTAGTAAAAAATATACTGATTTTGATGAACTGATTTTAATATTTTTGAATCAACAATGTATTTTAATTATAATAAAGATGAATGAACGTGGAAATATATAAAAG